>VMBQ01005177.1:0-65076 GCA_007657795.1 Dreissena rostriformis
GAGAACTTCTTCAGACCACCTGTGAAATAGCACACACAGGCCTTAAATCTTAGAGAGATAATTACCACTTAAAACAGAGGGCGCTAGAAGGGAAGGTTTTGCTGAGAGGTGAAAACCAAATTTGTCATCAAAGCAATCTTATACTAGTATTGTTCGTTCATGAAATAGTATATATATATATATTAATACATATTAACAGTGAAAGATATTTAAACCGCGGTCTAGGAAAACTGGGCTAACTTTACGTATTAAAGCGTATGTAAATATATGAGAATCTTTTTTGCAATATTACATCTAACAATTGTTATTATGAATGTAGCAATAGGAGGGGGCTGTTTATAAAGCTTTTTTTCGTAAACTCTTATCATTTATGGTCCGAATTTCATACGTAAACTCGTTGTACCATGATGCTCATACATGTGCGTATATACATGCTTACTTCAATGGTTCTTCAAAACCCCGTAAGTATGATCTTTTTTTCTTGTTTGTTTCACCATTTGCTTAGTAAAAAAAATATTATTATTATTATTAATGCCATTACTGTGTGTAAATTAAGAAATAATCGACGGGTAACCGTTGGTTATTGCGTTAATAGCCAACGGTATGGAGTTCCGATGCGTAGGAATTTAACCATGAGGGCGTTGCCCGAGTGGTTTGATAACAAGCATCGGAACTCCATACCGTCGGTTATTACCGCAATAACCAACGGTTACCTGTCGATTATTTCGATTCTAGCACGATTTTATTCATAATGCTGAATGGGTCTTCGCTTTAATAGGTAAAGTTAGCCCAGTTTTCCCAGACCGCGGTTAAAATATCTTTCACTCTTAATATGTATTAAAATATATATATACTATTTCATGAACGAACAATACTAGTATAAGATTGCTTTGATGACCAATTTGGTTTTTACCTCTCAGCAAAGCCTTCCCTTCTAGCGCCCTCTGTTTTAAGTGGTAATTATCTCTCTAAGATTTAAGGTGTGTGTGCTATTTCACAGGTGGTCTGAAGAAGTTCTCACGCAGCAAACCGCTTGTTTTGATACCGCTTTCTCGTTTCAAAACGCTCCATTACACCGCTGTGTTAATGCGTTCAGCACACGTCACAAATATAATGAGAAATGGATAACGGACACGCCGTTAGTACCGCCCGTCGCTTGCACGAAAGAGTATCTCAGGAGCAGATATTCCCCCGCATTGCGACACGGTTAGTTCAGTGCTTACGGTAGAAGTCGTAATTGGGGAAATTCAATTATGTCGTTATAATAACGAAACAACCACTGGTGGGTGCTTTGCTGACGTATGCAGCCGTTCAAAGCAGTTAATAAACTTCTGAAAACTCGTGTATGTGACGGAATATAGTAATATGTGAACCTATCATCGTTATAACATTCGTTAAGATGATTCAGCTTGGTATCATGGTATCATATTTATAATAAGCAACGACAACATAGGCAAAGAAAGCACGTAAGTCATCATGAAAAGGAACATATGACTCACTTCAATCTTCGTATTATTTACAACAAGAACATACGGTTACATGCCAAGACACACAATATATCACGTTCCAATTAATGAATGTTTAAGAAAAATGAATCTCAAATAATACGTATTAATACAATTAAAGTACATACGATTGAGCTNTTTTTCAATTTATGTTTCATTTCTTTTGTGTATATATATGTTTAGTTTAGTTAATTGTAATATTATAACATTCTCTTTAAATTTAGTTTACATTTTTTCTCTTAACCATTTGGTGTGTAAAACAGTGAATGACACTTACTTCTTGTTTATACATTTTCCCAAATGTTTTTTGTCGTTAGCTAAAGTCTATTTATTTACTTACTGAATTGTTAATTTTACACTCACTATGTGCACTTTGAATGTCCTTATTTACCGAATGGGAAATAATGGGAAGGTTCGTCATCTATTGTTTTTAAAACTTTTGACCCAACCCTTTTGCTTTTTTCTATACATTCGATAACATCAATTTGTAGTATATCTACTCTATGCACTATGCACCATATGTATATTTGTATGGATGCATGTACGAAAGAAATTGCAAATAAAATATTATTAAAGTTAGATTTACAATAATAAGCACTAACCCAGTGCAGTGTAATCAAAGGAAACACAATATAATATTTATGCTAGCATAATTTAACAATTATGCTTATTATTTAATAGATCAATGACATTGTACATTTCTTAGGCAAGGTAAAATAACTAATACAAGTAGGCGCTAAAGTTGTTAACATAATTTCAAGCCAATCACCATCAAAAACAAACCACATTATCTGATAGACGAAAAAGAAGATGTCTTATGAATCTTAGACATGTTCTGGAAAATATATGTAAAATTGAAAAATATTATCTCCTGTCAAAATAATATAGCCATTAACAATGTTGCCATATTAATCACTGTGGCTATGAAACTACGTGAGGACAAATTACAAGTATTTGCCGCTTCTTAAATAAATAAGCTATCTATTTATCACATGCCATACCCTGTTTCCCATGTAACATAACCATTACATATATTTTTATATTACACATGTGTAATATTCTTTTTAAGCGTTTTCATTGGCTTAGTTCTCGTTTATTGACCAATCGCATTTTGTTATTTTGCTGAAATGACGTTGCAACGTCAAATGACGTCACGAAATGTATACAACATTCGGAATTTATCATTATGTTTGCGTAAATATTTATATAATTTGCTCATTTAAAAGCATGTGATAAAAGAAGATCTGACACTCGTTGTCATATCATACCATATTTTATTAAACTCGTCCAGGAAATTCGTTAGTAAGCTCGCCAAAGGCTCGATAACTTACAAAATTCCTGAACTCGTTCAATAAAATATGGTTTGATATGACAACTCATGCCAGATCCTATATTTATTACATTTTTGCTCTTACTGAGTTGTTTTAAGTACAAACTCGTTTGTACATTATGTTTGAACACTTTCTATTGTATTTTATGTTTATAAATGCAATAATTATATATTATAAAAAAATAAAATTGTTAAGGAGTTTCCTATGAGTCTTTCCGACAGAACGACACGCATAACTGTTAAAAATTAACGCTTGGTGGTGACGTATTAAAAGATGTGGGCATGGGTATCAATTATGAGGATGCAAATATTTCGCAAACATTGTCTACTTCGGGTTCTCATATGAATTAAATACTCCTTGTATTAAATAACCCGTACATACCTGAAGAGGCCTGAGATAATACATACCAAAAAGGCATGCGCTTTGAAGTGTGTTGTCCAAAAATGTTCAAGTTCACGTGTATATACTATTATTGAATACATTATTATTATTATCCGTCCTTCTTTCCGTCCTTGCTTCCGTCCGTCCGGACCACTTTTGTGTCCGGAGCTATTTCTCGGAACATCTTTTGCCGATTTCATTGAAACGTGGTATGAGCGTATACATAGATAAGACAATGCTGCCTGTCAAACCAAACGTTAAAAACGCAGTTATGGCCATTTTTGCTTTGAAAATACCCTTTTTATGTAGGAGTTTTTTTTCTGTCTTGAGCTGTTTCTTCAATAATATATTAGCCACAGCCATGAAACTTGACACAAATATTCTCAATCATCTGGGGCTGAGTCACATGCAAGACCCATACATCTAGAGGCAAGGTCAAGGTCACACATTGAGATGAAAGATCACAAATATGATGAATTATTCATAATTTAGACATTACTACTCAATGCATCACGGTATTCTGTTATTACTGTCTACAATTGTTCTCATTTATCTGGCTGTGTGTCACATGTAAGACTCAACAATTTTGCTTTTTTTAATTTGAATGTGATTAATGTTGTGTCTTCCTATGTTCTTGAAGTAAATAATAAGAACATTGTTGTAAGTCATATGTTGCTATTTATTAATGACTTAACGAGCTTTCTTTGCCTATATATGTTTCTTAGTATATACATTATACCAGTATGAATCATCCTAACAAATGTAATTACGACGATAAGTTCACACAATAATTGTCTAAAGCATTGCACTATGACGTCACATAAACGAGTTTTCATTATTCAATTAACTGTTTTAAACGGCTTCATATGTCAGAAGTGCACCCACCACTAGTTGTGTCGGCGCTATAACAAGATAATCGAATTAACTTCGTTCTGAGGAAACTGGGCTTAATACATGTGCGTAAAGCGTCGTCCCAGCTTAGCTTTTACAGTCGGCACAGGCTAATCAGGAACGACACTAACCGCGTTTATGGAATTATTTGTTTTAAGGGAGTCTCTTCTTAACAAAACTCCAGTTAAGGCGTAAATTGTCGTCCCCGTAATCTATGACGACACTTTACGCACATGCATTCAACCCAGTTTTCCCAGAACAAGGATTAATTAACTGTTTTGAACGGCTAAATACGTCAGCAGTGCATCAGTGGTTGTTCCGTCGCTTTAACAAGATAATTGAATATACCCAGTCTACGACTGCTACCGTATGCACTGTACTAATCGGGTCACTGTGCGGGGGAATATCTGATCATTAGATACTCTTTACTGCAAGCGACGGGCGGTGCCCGTGTTGTATCCGTTATCCATATCTCATTATATAACTGACGTGTGCATGGAGCGTTTTAAGGCCAGAAAGCTGTATCAAAACAATGCGGTTTGCGCCGAGAGAATTTCTTCAGACCACCTGTGAAATAGCGCACTAAACTAAATCTTAGAGAGATAATTACCACTTAAATACATACGGTTAAATGAAGGGAAGGTTTTGCTTAGAGGTAAAAAAACAAAACGGGTCATCAAAGCAATCTTATGTATGTCAGATCATGTATTATCGAATTTAAAAAGAAGAAATGTCTTAAATATATATCAACAGTGAAATATATTTGAACGTGGCCCTGGGGAAATGAGGCTTACAGGCTAATCAGAGAAAACACTTTCCGCCTAAACTGGATTCTCGCAAAGAAACTTCCTTCAAACGAAAAATACCATGAACGCTGAAAATATCGTCCCTGATTTGCCCGTGCTGACTGAACAGACTTATCTGGGACGACACTGTAAGGACATGCATTACGCTCATTTTTTTAAAGTGTGATTTTTTTAAAGGGTAATCACGAAATAGTTTCTTGGGTATAGTGTTCGACGCGCGTGACTCGAATTATTATTTTATATTGACTTACTGAATGAAACTTATATATATATATATATGAGAAACATATTTGTAATATCATATGTAAACATAATAAATATGATTTGTTCAAAAGGAGGGGAGTGTTTATGAACCTTTTGATTTTCCGTAAACTCACATTATTTATGTTCCAAGTTCCATAAATTAACTCGTTGGACCATGATGCTCACAAATGTTCGCATAGAAATGGTTACTTCAATGATTCTTCAAAACGCGATCCGTATGTTCTTATTTGCTTATTTTGTTCGCCATTTCGCTTCGTAAAATCAAGTTTATATATTGTTATTATTACTAATAATAATAATAATATTATTATTAGTATTATTATTTATTACTGTATTAGTATTATTATTAGTAGTAGAATTATTATAAAAATGACTTTGTGTTGATGACCGGTAAAATCCCAATTAATCCAATATTTTTCATTGACCGTTCCAACCAGCGGTACCCTAGCGGATGACCAAGTTTCACGTCGCAGTAAGTACATGGCTTGTCATGTGTTTGTGAAACTGATCACGAGTATGGAATAAATGTCATTTACGAATGTCAAAACGAGTTTCTTTCCGATTGATTGCTCATGAGTTTAATTGGTCTTATATGAACTAATTCGTTTATAAGTATCGGTGATATACCAAGTCCCGAGACATACTGGGCAGTACATTTTCTGTTCCAAAATACGTTTGAATGACATTTTTAATTGTCATTGAAAATTTTATATATTTTATATTATATTTTTTTCAACAAAAATTCGTTCAAAACAAAACAATGTAATGAAAGTCATGTGATTCATGTTTCAAACATTTTTGTAATAAACATGTAGTGTGTTTATGTTTAATGTCAAACATATGATTTTAACAAAATATATTTGCTAAAACAGACCAACTTTATTAATTCTGTTGTAACCACGTTTGCTTTCGTAACGAACGCAGTTTTGCCGATGTTGTAAAAATCTCTTTTTATGCAATCCGAATGTTGGTACGTGTTGTTGAATCATATCTTAATAAAAAAAAACATATATATTGTACAACACTATGTTGGTAATTGACAGGGAAACGATCTACCATTGATTTTCTTTTACTTTGGATATAAACGAGCGGACATCAAGGCTACAGCTTTGGTTCGTGACTAGGCGCCACGATTATGCCGCATAAATATCTGGTTTGTGTTTGAACACATTGAAAAAATGTACATGTTCTAAGCTGGCAATATATCTCTTTTTCTCAGCCGTCAAATTTTTAACGCGTTTTTTTGCCGTCCTCATTGTATCGTTTACCGGTATTTTAGAAAAAAGGAAAAATAACAATCAAAACAAACTTTAGTTTAACAAGAACCTTTGCTAGAATAAAAAGGTTGTACATTTTGTTGTCTTCTAATTTTAAGTGTCGGATCTTACAATAAAAGCATTTTATTTAAATGTATCGTACAACCGGAGTGAATAGAACATTTACATGTTTTAAATCAGTTAGAATCTAAATTGTTTTAATGTAATTTGTAGATTTGAACTGCACGGTTTAATAATACAAACTTGAATTAACGTACTGTAAATGTCGTTTGTAACATTTGGTTAAACATATAACGTGTATGTCTGGTAACAAGACCAAACAAATAGGTATTATATCTTCTTTTAGTAATTAGTATATTTATATAGTGTATAGTTTTCATATAGACTTAAAGTAAAACAAAAACTAAATTTAGCAATACTGCAATTCCAAACATCAGGAGATAAATTCTTCTCACTATACGCTAATGTATAGTTCGTTTTTCAATTTTAATTATTGAAATAATAACGGATAATGGTGTAAGATAGAAGAAAATAAACTTAGTTGGTGTTAATTGTTAGAGATTCTTTGTTTGCATCATAAATTAGCATAGTAGAGTGAAGGCTTGGAGCCTAGTTATTTACACCATCTCGAATATAAACACATAATACTAATATGTATAATGCTTAAAGAGAATTAACATACCTGCCCGAGCAATGCCCCTCTCTGTCGTACAACCCCGGACCTCTCACTCAAACCAGGATCAAGCCATCCGAACCATAGCATAGTCTGTACATCCATTAGTATTATAGCAGTTTAAAAACAATATTCACACTAATTAAAGTAAAATATATTCACACTATTTAAACTCACATTCTCTTTGTGTTTTTTGTTTGTTTTGTTTTTATTTTTGCTTTTTCACATGATTCACAATCTTCACTTTAAATGTTCACGTAATTGGCATTTCAAGTGTTAACCTTTCATGGTGAAATAATTGTTAATATTAAAATTTTCCTTAATCGCACTTTGTATCAAATATAATCCACAAAAAAACGCACGTATATCCAGCTACTAAAACAAGTTTACATTCACGTTCATATATCTCCAAAATATAATCAGAACTCCCACTACAGCGAACCGACAATTGTTGTTTATTAAAAAATATCCGGCTCACAAATTAAACCAGTCTTTCTCCGTAGACTTCAAACAGATACATATCAATTAACCATCTTTATAAACGCATACCTAACCACGATCGACCACCAAATGCATATCTGATGAGGCGAAGTTTTTGTCTTGAAACGTTGTTATTTCTGTTTCTTTTTGAGAGGTTTTCAAAGCAAGCCGCGCTTATCACTGGCTCTAATTAATTAACAAGATATTGGCAATAGCGTCTAGTGTTTTGAACTACCTACGTAACAAGTACAGAGCTCTTGACTGATTCGCCTCGTTTAATGAGAAATCCACGGGTTGCTTTGGTTAAGTATATGAAACAAGTCCAATGCTGTTCTTCAAACTTTTCAAGTTGAATAAGCAAAACATGATCGACGTGTCAATCATTATTATTGTGCTCCAGTTTCCCCCACTGATTTGAAAACTATTCGCGTGACTTAAGGCAAGTGACCAAAGAATTATAAAAAAGGAAGGTTCCAAGGCGGTGACCCCAGTTTAGATCATAGTTAATTTATATGTCGTGTTGTATGTATCGTCATATTTTGAATAGGCATTTGGTTGCTTGCCTCAAATAAAATACGCTAAACATAATCATGATTAAAGCTTGGTCAGTGCACATCATTGAGAGTTAAACCAGGTAGAAAGCCGCCAAAAATAGTTATTTCAATGCATTGAGAAATATTACTTTATGATCATAACATCCAGTTAATGAAATGTTTACTATTATATTGCTTTCTAGAAGGCATACAGAAACTATGCTTTACTAATTATCCCACGCCAGAGGCGGAGGGATATTGTTTTGGCGTTGTCCGTCCGTCCTTTCGTCCGGCTGTCCGTCCGTCCGGCTGTCCGTCCGGCACTTTTGTGTCCGGAGCCATATCTTGAAAGTGCTTTGGCGGATTTTATTGAAACTTGGTATGAGTATATATATGGATATGAGGATGATGCACGCCGAATGGCATTGTACACCATCTGTTAAAAACGGAGTTATGGCCCTTTCTATCTTGAAAAAAAGCTTTTTACTATAGGCACTTTTGTGTCCGGAGCCATATCTTGAAAGTGCTTTGGCGGATTTCATTGAAACTTAGTATGAGTATATATATGGATAAGAGGATAATGCACGCCAAATGACATTGTACACCATTTGTTGATAACGGAGTTATGGATCTTGGTATCTTGAAAAAATGCTTTTTTTAGGATTATACCATATCACAAGGGATTTGCACCCATCCATAAAAAAAATTTATTAGGCGGGGGATATCAATTCAACGAATCTGCTTGTTTTTGTGGCGTTTTATATAAACACTCTTTTTAAATGTACAAAATCATGAAACAACTATGTGAATGCCTTGGTCATTGGTGAACGTGTGTGCTCCCTAAATTGAGAAAAATGCAAAATTATATTTGTTATATATTTTCTTACTGAATGAGCATCACAAATAATCAGTGTTTAATATGAAATAATTCACCTTGTCAAACATTATGTCAAAATGTATATAAAAGAAATGGCAAAGATCTGTGGCTGGTTTCTTTTTATGGTAAATTGGGAAATTGGAATTGTTATTAAGCATATTTGCGCCTTAAAGTGAGACTGCACGATTTGTATATGTGTTAAATTGTAATATATTGATTAAAAAATATGTAACAATTACACAAAAAAGGCAAGAACAATTATACATTGAAGACGAATTTCATAAAATGCAGCAAAGACAAATTAGCGCCCCGAGCCGATTGTGACGAAGATATTTCGTACATATTTTCCTACAATAACCGAAGCATTCGTCTTTTTTATTAGGATCGGAGTTAGTGTTCTTGTGTCGTATAATAGATATCTTTGCAGGAAATTCAAATGATCCGTAAAACAAAATTGTGTCTTTGTGTCGTATGAACGAATCTGCACTAAAACTTAATTTAGAATCACATCGTACATGTATGATAAACATGCTGGCGAATTCGACTGTACATAATTTTCGATTTCACAATTCAATATCTGGCTTATTTCGCATTTTTCGACACATGTTGTTCTTAACTTGTATTTTAATTTATATTGAAATATATGTATAATAATTTGTTTACACATTTTATATAAATTCATAAATATTTGACAATATCGTGCAGTCTCACTTAAACAAAAAGCATACTAGTGAAAATCTTAAAGCAATTAAGATTGTGTACATGGAGTTTTTACTGGCATGTACAACTTATATCCAGGGAGCTACATTTTACGAAGATTAGTAAAATATCGGTAAGCTTTTACAGTGTTTTACGTTTTTAAAATATATATACTTATATTTTGTATTGAGAAAAGCTTATATTATTTTTTTTCGTGAAATAATTGACGTGGGTCATGCGTTGTAAGCCTGCAAGTGTGAAATCGTAGATACAAGAAAAACAGGGGATATTGTATTAGGTACAAGATGAAAATAAGTGTTACGTTATAATTGTCCGCAAAGCAGTTCAACAACAATTAAACATGTCAGAGGTTTCACGATTCATACACCTGTGTCATGACACTTAACATTCATCATTATAACATAAAATGTGTCATGATATTATCATTTAAACGGCTAGGCGCTGCATGATGCGTTTTATCGTCTAAAACAAATGTTCGTTTTATCAAGATATTTCTCAATGCCGTACCCTAACTGTTACATATTAACATACATGACTCTTGGAATATGAATGAAATACTGATTGTATCATTGCAACAGAACAACATTACAGTAAATTGTTTTGTTGAGAATTAAAACGTTAACACATGTTTTATATTATCATGCAGGAAGTGTTGTTTTCAACCTGTGCAAATATAAAACTCACTGAAATATCAACATAATGTTAAGTACGTAATGTACTTAATTCAATTCTGTGAAACTTACTATTTTAACATGCTGAACATCTGAAAAAGATATCAATGGTAGCTATTCATTTAAAGTGATCTAACCTGTGAGAAAACAATGTGTATGTGAAGGTTTATTTAAAACACAACTAAAAGCCACGTAAAGTACTGCCATTTATAAGCACGGCGTCCTTCGAGCAAACGTCAAGGCCATTCGTTACAGTCTATGAGCATTTTTCTAAGACTTTAAGGCAACTCTTCGCGCAAACTATAAAGGCATTTACCCTGCGTTTTTATCATAAAATGGGGATGGTGATGAAGATGATGGTGATGCAAAAGAAAATGATGCAAATAATGGTAATGATTGAAATGATGATTTCAATGATGATGATGTCAATGATGATGATGTCAATGACGATGATAATGAAGGCCACAAAGGAACCAGAAACAACATGACTGTCACAGCCGTTAAAACGATTTGTGTCGTTGGGAATAAATCGCCATGTAAACGCATATTATGTATTTATTAAAATTTAAATTATCAAAGTATGAAACACAGCATAACTTTAACGATAACTAAGACATAAAACAATATTTACACAAATAAAGGGTAAATATAAAACTCAAGAAAATCTTATTCCGAATGTGAAATTCGAGCTAATCGTACTAATTTTTACCGGCCAGAACATATGAATATTGTTCCAGTCAATAGTTTGGTGTTATTGTATTTGTTTTACATTGGACTTTAAAAATCACTACGCAGTCCTTGCCCTAGACAAAGCAAATGTGGGCGCATTTGGAAATATCCTATTAAAAAGCCA
This sequence comes from Dreissena rostriformis, assembly GCA_007657795.1. NCBI lineage: Eukaryota > Metazoa > Mollusca > Bivalvia > Myida > Dreissenidae > Dreissena > Dreissena rostriformis. The sequence continues at coordinate 11,263 of VMBQ01005177.1, forward strand.
GCATTTGGGATCGACATGAAATCTACCGGTCGCAGAACAGACACAATATCCAAACGACCATTGCGACCGTCATGTTAGAAAGTGTTCCTTACTAATAACTGAATTATATAACGGTACATGGTTTGCCTTTGTGGAATACTAGAGACACCATTAAAGCATATCTAGTATTGTTCAGGTAAGACCCTCGGTTCAAAAATACGGTTTTCTTAACGTTTGACCAATTGATAAACGCTATACTAGTAGACGAAGTAACAAATATCACGGGCATTTGTTGTGCAGTTTAAAAGAAAATAATTGTTTTGTGTAATTATGCACCTATATGGTACATCATATAGACCCGAGAAATTACCTACTGATTTCAGCTTTACATAACGCATTTATCATTTAATGAGAAACGCATCAATTTATGATACCTAATGAATTATATAATTCCCACGGGTTACCCTAATATCCGACATTGTGCAATAACATCGATAGCAAGTAACGAAATATATTTGAACGATAGCGTTAATAATTTTGATATAATTAATTGCATGCATGGGACCCATACACAATGGAATCTTTTCAAGCTTATCTAGTATCCAGAAATATAAATGTAAAATATGTGAAAGCATCTAACGTAACGGCAACATGGAATTAGACTTCACGTTTAAAAATAGGAAGAAGAGCGAATATGGGGTTCAAGCCATATGCGGCCAGCCCATCATGCGCGCATTCTGGTCTGAAGATTACCTTTTCGCTATCAAGTCATGCGAGGTTTCGTGGTCTCATTAGCGGACAAGCTAGTTTTCAGACCGGACTGAGTGAATGCGCAGGCTGTTCTGGAACTACGTTGGCAGCATATCCTTTTCAGATTAATGTTATAGTATATTATTTCACACACGAATACATAATGTGAAAATGTTTGAAGTTCTAAGTCACCTACATGGAAATACATGTTTGTTGTTATTGTCGTAAATAAATATAATATGTACTATGCAAATTTAACTTGCACGGCACTTACATCTATGTTAATTCTTTTCAGATTAATGTTTGTAATATTCCATGTTCCTTTCACTGTTCACGCTATAATTATATTGTTGGCTTTAAGTATGCATTGTGCTATTTTATGCCAGAATAAATATATGAATAAAGATATATGCCATAACACCAATTTTTTCACGATGCGGGTCAAAGATGCTTTTAGGTCATTACTATTATTATTCGTGGAATGTTCGCTTCTTTATTACAAGATGATACCTTAGAAATATTAAAATGAATTTTTACTGTGATTACAATATTTGATTGGTCATATTTTTTAATATATAAACCGGTTTGGCATGTTTTAACGCTCAATGAAACATTTTTATTCTCATGCGTGAATAATTAAACATTCATATTAATTGTAAAACACATTTTTAGATGTTAAACTACAAACATTTGAACTAGATTGTAAATAAATGTGGACATGTTTTGGCTTGTTAAGCATAAATGATTTATATCTCGTTTTATTTTTATTTTCTAAGTGAGTTTATATCTCATGATCATTAGTGCTAATAATTCTTCAATAGATGAAAGGTCGATGAGCCCGAATCATGATTACATGATAACATAACATAATATCAATTTGTCTGTTTGAAGTTGTACTGTTAACTGATGAGTTGAAAATCGAATAAGTTTTTATGTCATATTCATCGATAACAAAACACGAGAGCCCACCGTCTTTGATTGCAATAATGTACACACGTCAATTGCTTTAACATTGTTAATATATATGTAACAAGAGATACTGCCAATCTTATCCTCATTCAGTTTACATCATCAAAGATAAAGTTGAAAGTGATTAACCGATTTAATACATTTGTAAGGTCATAAATAACTATTGACAAATTCGGTACTCAATTAATCTCTATGTACAAACATATTTTAAATATGCAATTATGTAACATGCATTTTTTGCACCGTGTGTTCGTTGCTTTCTAATATTTGAACGTTTTTATTTAGTTTTTATGTTAAACCCTATAAATTAATATTGAAAATTGCTTTTGATATAATGTTTATATTCAGATAAATGCATTGCTACGTATTTTCGCAATGTATATCTCGGGTAAACGCTCCACTAATTTCATCAAAAATAAATCACCTCGACTGTATCTATATAATTTCCTATCAGCTGATATCAAAGCAAAGAAATGATACAAATGCTTAAGGAATGTGTGCAATGCCTATAAGCTATTGGTATAAATAGACTACATCATAAAGAAATGGGAATAAAAGCAAACACATTGCTAATAATGATTCTAACGATTATAGTGCTCCCACTGCGTCTCCTATTGGGATCCTTCTACTAAACAGGTGGTTTTAGTCGTAATTTAGCATCTAAAAACCCACCCTGAACAACAAGCTTAAACATAATGTATTTACTGAAACACACACAAAGAATGTGGAACATATCCGGACAACAAAGAGCCAAATGTGTTTATTGTTTCTTATTTCAGGGTCACTTCAATGACCAGACGAATCATTTATTTGGATCTTAAACCACTTTCAACCACCAGTTCTTTATAATGACCGTTCCAAGGGGGTGCTCCCAATTATATATATGAACGTTTTTGTCCCGTTGATTATGTTTGTGTTTTTTTTCTGTTGCGTGTATGCTTTGTCAGACTATAAAGTAAGTAAGCACTTGCTATAATAAAGGACCGCGTGCTAATGGCATGTCTTTCTCATTTTTTGCAGCTGAAGTTTCTCTTTATTCATCCATGGATGTGAAATTATTTGTTTAAGGACTGATCGCCAATTGCAATATTTTCTTTAAAGGCTTCTCCTTATCTGTTGTTTTGTCGTCTTTACAGCTGTGTCTATGTACGATATATAAAATTTAAGTCCGCACAGGCTAATCTGGAAGGACACTTTACGCACATGCATTAAGCCACCGAGCGATGCTGACATAAATCAATCCTCAATTCAGTATAATTTTGCTACACGTATCAGACCTCGGCTGTCATACATTAGAAAAGAATACAAATAGTAAAGCTTTAGAAATATCATAAGATGTTAAATACTCATTAAAAGCAAGTTTAAGAAAGACTGTTACAACAATTTATTCCTGGCATTTTTCGTTCCATGACCATGACACAAGCTTTAACATGTTAGGGATAAATGGTGTTTTGTATAGCAATTAGTCGCTTGCTTTACGTATAATGAACGCGGAGGTTAACAATAAGTTATGTTATCTTTTTATGATATCTCGCCTTATATGTTTCTGGAGTTTTATTATTGGTGCATTAAAAAAATCAAACATATTTGTTCGAAGTGGTTTTTATTAAATTTCCAGCACACACACTGGCTGTGCTATAAGCACTATTTGCAACGGGGTCGGGTGTCGTGATTTGCATTCACCGTCAATTCACATAAAAACCTTCGTCCAGTAACAGTTCTTTAGTTATCGGGTTGTGATTGTGTTTACGCTTGTATCCTTGCCGAATAGTCGTGTTTATGTATGAAGATAGTTTTCATTACCTGCTCCGACTTCTCGCGTATAATCACGTTTATTTACATAATGCTAATGTTTGCCTTCAGTCCGTGGCAGAAATTAAGTACACAAAACGTGACAGAATGCATATGTTTGTTCACGTAATAGCATACATAGAACATTCTTTTTCACGTCTGATATTTTTAACTGCTTAACTCGTACACATTTAGTATTTATTTTCATGCATGTTTATGTAAGAATCAAGCCATATATTAAGCTATTCATTGTAGTAGTACGTGGTTTGCGGATTACTTAATCCCTTTAATACCAACGACACAACTTGCATGTTAGCTCAAACCATTCATTCAGGTGATGCGGCTCGTAATTTCCGTACGAGTACATCGATATATTGTTGTCTTAAAATAACTCTTTCTAGAAAAAAATATGATTCACACACTATTTGCAATCAGTTACAATCGTAAAAAAATATATTAAAAAGTAAATTGATATTTATAAATATGTTTAACTTAAAATAAATGTATTTCGACTTCCCCATTGTTTATAAGAACTATGCATGTGCTCTGATATATTCATGTATTTTGTATTAGTTTGTTTAACACTAGAAACTGTAAAGTGCATGTGTAATACAATTCTGTTCTGTACTGATATTAAGAATCATCATCATTTACTTTTTCATGATGGTGTTCTTTTTGCGGAGAAGCTAGAAATATAGTGCACCGTTTTCCTAATAACACTGTAAACGAAACATGTTGCCAAGTAAATAGGGCAAAGCAAAACATATGCCATGGTCAATTTCAAATCCAAAGAACAGTCAAATTATAGATTGAGCGGACACAAATATTAATTAAATGTCGATATTAAGAGCTTTTAAAGTGTGTGTTTTTTCCAATCAAAAACACTGTGTGATTATTTTTTAGAAATGAAAAACTAACTTTAGGAAGAATGAAAAATTAGAAAAAATAAAAGGAGAGATTGTTGGTTAACATTTGCTTGTATTTTTTTCAGTTAAGTGACCAATTACCTATAAAATACAGTAACACACTTACAAAACAAAAGTTGACATGAAATGATTAAAGTAAGGCTCACTGCTTTGGAACGGTCAATGCTAAGCTAAATTATAATCGTTAACTGCTAGATCCAAATACAATTTGTAATTTCGATATTCACAAACTCAATTTCTTCGAATTTACTGATTTGTCTTTTGATTATGTTTTAGGAATTTCATTATTCCAATATATATTTGTAAATATATAAGCATCAGGTGTAAGTATATAAACACATGGGTGAACGAACGTTCTTATGCCCTATGGTCGTATATTTATTATTCAATCTACTGATTAACGGTTATGAAATTACTGGTCAATAGTGCAAATAAACGTTACCCGATAATTAAATATAATTCATTCGTGGCTCAGAAAGACGTAATTATGTTGCTCTTGTGAAATGTTCCAATTGTTTTTATCTAAACTCAAAATATTGTACTTGAATTCGTATATGTACAGTTAATATACATATTATACTATAAACTACATCGAAATGTACACGACTAACATCGTAAGCATCCTTGACATGAAAACTGCGTTTAACATCGCATGGATAGAAATGTCGTGAATTTGCAATAACCCTTATTTCACCTCATTCAATCAAGCACCACATTATCATAAGTGGTTGGAGTCTCTTATCGTCGTATTAAATACCCTCGTAGAATTTATAGATCAACAAACGTTCCAGAACTGTTCCAATTTCTCTCTTATTGTATCCAGTACCGTGATATTAATTAACACAGTTATTTTTTTTCCTCGGTCAGGGTCAGACATACATTAAAAATTACGCGAAAGAATGTTATTTTAATAGCATACACATATGGTGTTTCCTATCAAATATACAAAAGCTGGTTAGTAAGGTTGATTAATAATAAGTGTTAAAATGTCGTGTAAGCATAGTTAATACCGTTCGGATGTCTATGAAGCATGAAGTAAATTGTGCATTAATCTCGGAAATAAGCTAAATAGCAGGATCCATGTTAAAATTAACGTTACCACTCGAGCCACGCTCTGGGGGAAATGGGGCTTAATGCATGTGCGTAAAGTGTCGCCACAAATTAGCCTGTACAGTCCGCATCAGGCTAATCCGGGACGTGACTTAACTGGATTTTTGCTAAGAGGAGTCTTAACCCATTTAAACAAAAAGAACTACAATGCAAGCAGCCGTTGTCGTCCCTGCTAAGCCTTTGTGGATAGCATAGGCCAATTTTAGACGCAACTTTACGCACAAGCATTAAGCCCAGTTTTCCCAGAACGATGCTCACATGATGACACAAACAAGACAAAAAACACCTAACAATTGTTTAAACAAATACGCGATCGCCTCGGTGTGGTGAGGCGGTGTTTCCTGTGGGGACCATGTAGCCTCAGGTTAATTATTGTTTTTGTCTCATTATGTACATATAATTACAACTTCTGTCACATTCATATGAATGCTGCATTCTGATTGGATTATTTATTCACGTGACCGGTTTTTCATTTTCCGATGAACCCACTTCGTATGCAAATTTAAACATGAATATTCATGAAGCTACTTTCTGGTCAAAAACAAGCTGCCAAAATGACGTTATGTTTTGCGCGAAACTTAATGGCGTTGTTTTTTATTGGTCAATAGCGAAATGACGTCATATTTTGTGCGCGAGATTCTACGATGTACCCATTTAACGGAGATGAAACCGAAACTGAAAATAGATTCATACGCTTGATTAAAAAGGACTTTTATGGCCTATAATTACCACGATAGAATTTCAGCTTTAAGATCATTTCGTGTTGTAATTATAAGAATTGAATAGCATTTTTCTGCATTTCATCGGTGTATGATCTGTCGGGAAAAATACACATAATAAATGCATAAACGCTATGCAAATTAGGCGTTATTTTCCCGACAGTTCATGCACCGATGAAATGCAGAAAAATGCTATTCAATTCTTAAATAACGTACGTCATGTAGCCCCTATGAAATACCGACTGACGTCAACTTTACATAACGATAAGAAATTTATCAATGTATGTTATTTCACTAATTATATATTTCCCTCCAGTTACCCTTCTATCTGACATTGTGAAATAACATCAATAGCAAGTAACGAAAATATTTGTGAACGATAGCGTTAATAAGACTGAAATAATTTAGTGTATGCATGGGATGCGTAGAAAATAGAAGCTTATCAAGTATCCAGGACTATAAATGTTACATATGTAAAAGCATTTAGTCCTGCATGTAGGCGTAATTAACGGAAACAACATAAGGTAATGTTTAAATTAGCCGTGTCGTGCGGAATTGGTATTATGCCATGTGCGACCAGCGTAGCATTAGCGCAGTCTGGTCTGGAGCTACCTTGTCCGCTATAAAGTCATGCAAGGTTTCGTGGTCTCATTAGCGGACAGCTAGCTTCAGACCAGACTTCGCGGATGCGCAGGCTAATATTGAGGTACGCTGGCCGCATATGTAATAAGATCCTTATTCGCATGACGTGATGCTTTAAGCTCATCACTATTATTACTCGTAAAATTTCCTCTCTTTAATTACCAGATGCTACACTAAAAAATAAATTTAGCTTGAACTCACATTACAATATGTAATATGTTTTGTATATATAAACGAATTAATAATTGTTTATCGCCTAATAAAACATTATTTTATTCTCATGCGTGAATAATGTAACGTTCATGCTGAAAGTATAACTAAACACATTCGATCTATATTTTAAATAAATGTCGATATTTTGAGAGTGTAAAGTATTAATGACTTCGTTCTCGTTTTATTTTGTTTCCAATTGAGTTTATATCTCATGATCATAAGTGTTGATACGTCATTATAATTTATCAATTGATGAAGAGGTCAATGAACTCGAATCATAATTACATGATAACATGCTATCATTGTATCTCTATGAAGTGGTACCGTTAACTAATGAGTTATTTTTTTTTGTTATGTTATATTCATCGATCATAAAACAATAATGTACACACATCAATTTCGTCAACATTGTAAATATACATGTAACAAGACATAATGTCAATCTGACATTCTTATCTTCATTAATTTTACGTAAACAAAGATAAAGTTGATTGTGATTAATAGATCTAACTCATTTGCAAGTTCATAAATAAATGTGGATAACTAAGGTACTCAAAAAAGTACAAACATATTTAAAATACGGTGTTGCACGTATTTAACATGCTTTGTGTTGCAACCTTTGTTCATTGATTTGAATATTTAAACGTTTTAATTTAGTTTTTATTAAAAACAAAAGAATCGATACTGAACACTGCTCATGAAATACTGATATATAGTTTCGCAACTTATATCTCGGATACCCGCTCCACTAATTTCATAAAAATATACCATCTTGATTGTATCTGCAGAATTTCCTATCAGCTTATATCAAAGCAAAGGAATGATACAAAAGCTTAAGGAATGTGTGTAATGCCTATAAACTTTGGTATAAATAGACTTAATCAAAACGAAAAAATAATATAAAGCAAACACATGAGTAATAATGATAGAAACGATTATGGTACACCCACTGCGTCGCCGATGGGGATCCGTGTACTAAACAGGTTGTTTAAGTCATAATTTAGCATTTAAATAGCCACCCTGAACAACACGCTGAAACAAAATGTATTTACTGAAACACACACACAAAGAATGTGGAACATATCCGGACAAAAAAAAGCCAATTGTGTCAATTGTTTCTTATTCAGGGAAAATTCAATGTGCAGACGAATCATTTATTTGGATCTTAAACCGCTTTAAACTCCCAATTCTTTATATCGACCGTTCCAAGGCGTTGCCCATGTTATATTCATACACGTACTTGCTCCGTATTTTTTCTTGCTTTTATCTGACCATTTAGCAATTACGCACGTTCCATAAATAAGGGACCGCGTGCAAAAATAAGCCTCTCTCCTTTTTTGCAGATGCATTTTCCTTTTATTTATACATTCATGTGAAATTGTTTGTTTATGGGCCGGTAGCCCATTGCGATAATTTCGTTGAGGGACTCTTTCCAACTGTTGTTTTTTTCGTCTTTATAGTTGTGTCCATGTCCGAAATATTTGCATTATATAGTTATCTTCAATGCAGTCTTATTCGGCAGCCGTCGACGGTCATACAGACTAGAATAGAATTCAAACAGTGAAGCTTTCTCTCCTTACATATCTGTGGAGTTTCATGATTAATGAATGTCCAAAAACATACCAACATATTTTGTGAAGTGGTTTTCATAGAAGTGCACACACACACTGATTGTGCTATGTGCAGTATTTGCAACGGGGTTAGGCGTGTCGTAAATTTGCATTCACCGCATAAGCACCTTCTTACAGTTATAGTACTTTAGTTTTGGGATTGTGTCTTTGTTTTTGCTCTTTTTCTTGCTGAATATTCGTGTTTATATTTTCACACTGTTTTCATCGCTTGTTCCGACTTCTCGTGTATAGTCACGTTTATTTACAAACTATTGATGTTGATCTTCAGTCCGGGTTAGATATTAAGTACACAAAACGTGCAAGAATGTTAATGTAAGATCAGGCTATGGCATACATAAAACATACTTTTCACTTCTTAGGTTTTCAAATCATTGACTCGTAAAGAATGCGTATTTTCATTACAAAGGCCCTGATATTTAGCCATTCGTTGTACTAGTACGTGGATTGCGAAATGCTTATCGTAAAACTAAGACCAACAACACAAAGTGCAAGTTAGCTCAAACCATTGATGCAGCTGATGATTCTCGTAATTTTCATGCGAGTACACCGATAAATAGTTGTCTTAACCTCTCTCTAGAGTTAAAAACATTAATCACAAACTTTGTGAACAATTAAAATGGTATTGTTTATTTAGCAACATTTTAATAGAGTCAGTTTCTAGCCTATGAGAAACACAAGTAAATAAACGCCACAGACGGTTTAGAACGTTTGCATCATGTCCAACAGATGGTTAAGTACTCGGACGTATCGGAATAAATAAACGATATCATATCATCCCATACTTGGTTACGCAATAATTTCTTTGAGAGAAACTAAAAAATAGCTTAAGGATAACGAACGTGCGTTCATTATTAATTGTTGAAAAAAGTTATTCTCATTGCAGATACAAAGTCAGAAACGTTATCTAATTGACCCTGAAATAAACTGTTTGGCATATTAACAGATAAAACAGTAACTTTCTACGACTATGACATACACAGGCACACAAGGTCATATTTGATACAGTTTGTTCTTGAAGAATTTGTATTTTGTTAAATATTGCTTGATTGATGTTAAATGATGTTTACGCACTGTACACACGTGGAAGTACGAGCAAATGAAATACATTGTATTCATATTTACGCACTGTAAACATGTGAATATACGAGCATTTGTAATCCTCATATTTCAACAATATTTCATATAATGATCTAATGTTTACTGTTATTGACGTTTATAAATATGTATAGCTTAAAATAATTATATCTAGACTGGCCCAGTGTTTATAACTTCTATGTATGTGATGTCATTTTAAGAATTTCCATCACCTACATTTGTTCTTTTTTTCGGAGTAGCTGACTTAGATGTATTTTGACCTATATTTATGAGATTATTATGCAGCGGTAGGATTCAATGCCCAATAGAATTGCGAAAATCGAATTTTAGGGAATGCGAACTTACAACAAATGTTTTGTGTCCAACAATAATTGTTGCACACATTTAGTGATGAAAATGTACATAGTAATTAACATATGTTATTAAAAAAAAGCTCTAAATATATTTTCTCAAAAATCCATCAGAACTGAAGATAATTATAATAATAAAAAATACTCATTTCATGTCATAAACAGAATTTTGTATTCATTCACGTAATGTCAGTATTGTATGCGGCTTACATTACTACTATATTAAAAACAATTACTTTACTTCAAATTAACTAGGCCTTGTCGATCAAAACGAACAAATGACGTTTGAGCTCGCGCCCCTGCTTCCTTCAACAGTGTTCAATGAATGGTAAATTACTAAAAATATGTCAAATATATTTTGGGTCGGATACATTTTTAGTGTGTGATGAATATAGGGTCCGAGCTCTTTTCTTGGTGGCGACCGAATCATATGGGGTCCGAGAGTCACGTAACTGATAATTTGGCCATCGTGTATATATAAAAAGGCAAATCTGAGATCTCGGTTTGAGCCTTGCTCTCGGACAACTTGGCGCAATGCAGAAGCGTTAAGTGTCTTCCCAGATGAGCATGTACTGTCCGCACAACCCAATCATGGACGACATTTTCCGCTCTAGGTGGATTTTGCGAACAAGATACTTTCTTTAAACAAAAAATACCATAAAAGCGGAAAGTGTCGAATCTGATTAGCCTATGCGGACTACACAGGTTTATATGAGACGACAACTCACGTACATGCATAAAAACCCGTTTCCCCAAGAGCGAGGCTCGTGTATTTTGTTTATAAAAATATTTCTTGATCCTATACCCAAGGTGTCATTTTCGCACAAAATAACTTTGTGATTTTATTTTATAAATATAAAACTAACAATAGGAATAATGAAAAATTAGAAACATAAGGATATATTTTTAGTTATCATTTGCTTGTACTTTATTAAAGGCAAGTGACCAATTGCATATATAACATTTGAAAACATGAACAAAACAACATTTGACATTACAAGCAATAACGTACGGGTCACGTCATTGGAACGGTCAATGTAAGGCTTTGTAATAATCGTTCAACTGTTCCATCCATAAACATGTTCTTTTTATGCAATTCAAAAACTCCAAATTCTTCGATTATACTGATTTGTCTCTTGATGATATTTTAGGAGTTTCATTATTCCTATATATTTGTAAATGTATAAGCATGGAAACGTGTGTGAACGAACGTTGCTATGCCCTGTGATCTAATATTTATTGTACAGCCTTAATGATGGGCAAGGTTGTTAAGTTACAGGAAAGAAGTGCCAATACAAGCTACCCGGTAAGTAAATGTGTTTTAGTCGTGCCTCAGACAAATATAATTATTTTGCAATTGCGAATATTAATTATTTTATTTATGAATACATATTGCCTTTTATTTACTTTAAGCTAAGGCAGAATGATATGATGTTAATATTTATTTACAGTTGCATGTTTTATAATTAATATAAATGAGCCTCGCTGATGGAAAACGGGGCTTTATGCATGTGCGTAAAGTTTTGTCACAAACTAGCATGTGCAGTAAACAGGGACGACACGTTCCGCTTTTATTGTATTTTTCGTTTAAAGGAAGTCTCTTCGTAGCGAAAATCCAGTGTAGGCGGAAAGTGTCGACCCAGATTAGCCTCTGCATTTTACGCACATACATTCAGCCCTGTTCTCCAGGAGCGGGGTGCAATTATATATGTTAGGTTACGAGTTGCATGCTTTGTAAAGTATAGGTTGTCCCGTAGTCACTGTTCTAACATTATTCTATTAAAGAAGACAAGTCTCTGAATAATTTCTAAGTGCTGTTTATTCTTTTTCTTAAGTACAAGTGATTCGTAACTATTTTGACTAACAGAGTGTTCTATAGATCCGAGGTGCAGAATGAATCTTACAACAAACACACAACATTTTATTCTCATCCAAATCAACATAAAATTTAGATATCTCTTATTCCATCTTTTGGTTGGTTTACTCTACTCTTTTGACGATTTTCTAAACCCACCCCTTCAAATAACCCTTATTGATTGGATGGATCGCTCATTCCTGTACCACATGTCATAACAGAAAAGTGAAATATACAATTATCACGTTTGACCAATACATTCGTGGTGGACATTTGTGGATAATAAACATTGTGAATAGGAGAATAGGAGACCTTATTTCATTAGCATACTTGATCATATAACCAGGTGTTCTCTTATGGACAACCCACAGTAGTAGTGTGAGACCTAACACTCCTATAACCCATTACGTAAACCCCGATACCCTTAGGGTATACATTCAATCTGAACTTGCATTTGCTATGCACACTGGAAGATTGGATATTTCAATTATTTAAATTTCATTATATACCATATCTGAATTGGGGCTTGTTATATACGAGCCGAATTGTTAATCAATGACTAAAGACAAATCAACCTATGTTCCCGATAATTGAATTACATTGGGGAAATGAAACCATACCTCCATAATCAATTTTCCAAATTTCATTACGTCCTACCCGAAGATTCTATTTCCTAAATTAGTTTGTTTATACAACAATAACACAACAACATCAACACAATAATGTACAATGAGATAAAATTATATATATACTATTACGTTCATTCATATGTCCCTTTATATATATTACAATGTACAATTATAATGTACTACGTTACAAGGTAATTGTTCACTCACTTTAAATAAAAGACTATCAGACGTTTACTTGAATTGTTCCTCTGATAATCTATCCAGAGTTGCATTGTTCCTTAATTCATTATATGTTACGTGTATTCGTATATGTACAGTTAATGTTAACATTTTACTATGAATTACATATAAATGTACACGACTTGCATCGTTACTTTCTTTATGTGATTACTGCGCTTCATAATGAATGGATATGAATGCCCTAAATATGCAATAACCCTTATTACAACTCATTAAATCAAGCACCACGTAATAAGTAGTGATTGGAATCGCTCATCATTTCTGTTAAATACCCTTGTAAAATTTCGAGATCAACATACTTGCCAGTACTGTTCCAAATTCTGTCCAATTTCCCCCAAATACCGTGGGATTAATCCACACAATTAGCATATTATTTCATTGGTCAGTTTCATACGTACTGTAAATACTGTCAATATTACGTGAAGGAATCTAAATGTAAAAGCATACCTGTATGATGCTTCGTATCAACTATAAAAAAGCCGGTAGGTAAGGTTAATTAATAATTATATGAAAACAGTTCATGTAATGCGCATATTATTTGCTTGTGTATACTGTTCAAGACCTTTTTTAAGAATTCGTTAAACTGAGAATAATCCCCAAGATCAGTTACTTGGCTTAAATAAAAGACAGACGAATGGTAATATGAATATCTCATATAATAACATTTCTGCAGTTGTTTACCCATAATCAACGTTAAACCAAATGAAGGGAAACACAACCGGAAGATAGCAACAGAAATGTGTCCATTTTCAACGGCCCTATCCGACTGGCCGCATATTGATAAGACTCATTTTTGCAAGATGAGGCCTTATAGTTCCCACGGTCCGCACAGGCATGGACGACACTTCTCGCTTGTATGGAAATTGACGTTTAAAGGAATTTGTTTCTAAGCAAAAATCCAGTTTTAGCGGAAAATGTCGTCCCTGATTAACCTGTGCGGCATGCATAGGCTAATAGGGGACGACACTCTACGCACATGCATTAAGCCCAGCTTTCCAAGAACGAGGCTAATTATATGAACTATTAGTTTAATTATTCGTTAACATTTAATTGATTCAAAATGACCTTTACAGTCTATTAACAAGAAAGAGCACTATCCAAGACGTCAGACGACTCCGACGTGATGGTGATGATGAAGCCGACACAGAAACCAGAAACGACATGACTATCACAGCCGTCAAAACGATTTGCGTTGTTTGGAATAAATCGCAATTCAAACGCCTTTGATAAATTTATACATTTTGAAAGAAAATCAAAGTACGAAAAATGCATATCTAATACGAAAAATAAGACATTACAAAACATTTACACAAATAAAAGGTAAATATAAAACTCATGAAAATCATAAGACGATTCGGAAACTAGGTCGGGCATTTTGTATCTGTCTGAATAAAGATTAAATTGTGTACAACAATATTGTTGTTTTTATTGTATTTGTTTTAGGTTGACATTGGATTTTAAAAGACACTTTCTAGTCCGTGCCAAAGACAGATTAAGGGCGTCTTTGGGAAATTCCTCTAAAAACCAAATTCGGGATCGACATGGACACTACCGGTCGCAAGACGGACACAATATCCACAAAAGTTGTTCCTATAAAAATAACTGAATTATAAAATGCTTCAGAGTTCGCAATTTCTGTATCATATTAGCGAAGTCATTGAAGGATATTTATTAACGGATCATGTTAGCCGTGTCCTGTGATAACTGATCTTCGGGCGTGTGCGTAAAATGGCATTCCAGATTAGCCTGAGGAGCAGTTTGTACTGTACAAGTAATAAGGAACGACCCTTTCTGCCTAAACTCTTTTTTCGTTTAGAAAAGACGCCATGTTAATGAAAACTTAAATAAAGGCGGAAAGTGTCGTCCCTGATGAGCCAGTACGGACTGCAAAGTCTAATTTTGGACGACTTTCTACGCTCATGCATTTAGCCCCGTGTTCACAGAGTGAGCCTCAAATATGTATGGGATGTTCTTTTTTCTGCTTCCTTCTATGCTGTATGCGGTAAGACCCTCAGTTCAAAACAATTGTTTGCAAAACATTTTCACAATTACTTCAAAGGTGCACTTATATCCGAAATGTCAAATATCTCGGACATGTGTTGTGCTGTTTAAAACAAAAGTATTGTTTTTGTCTCATTATGTACATATAGCGTACGTCATGTAGCCCCTATAAAATACCGACAGACGTCAACTTTACATAACGCATTTGTCATTTATAACAAATGTATAAATGTGTGTGTTTTTATTAATTATATTATGCCCTCAAGTTACACTTCTAACTCATATTGTGAAAGAACACCGATAGCAAGTTACGAGCATATTTTTGAATGATAGCGTTAATGAGACTGAAGTAATTAAGTTTATGCATGGGATGCAAAGATAATAGAAGCTTATCAAGTATCCAGGAATATAAATGTTACATATGTGAAAGCATCTTGTCCTGCATGTAGGCGTTATTAACGGAAACAGCATAAGGTAATGTTTAAATTATGCCGCGTTGTGCGGAACGGGTCTTATGTCATATGCGACCAGCGTAGCATTATCGCAGTATGGTCTGGAGCTACCTTGTCCGCTACAAATAGTCCGAGAGCCCATGGGTGTTTATTGCAAGTTTTGATGCCAAGATTATTTTTTTTATATTTGAAAAGGGTATTTTATATCCTTCCAGAAAACCCATTTCTGAAGTGTCTCAGCCGTGCATATCTATGATTTTTTGGGTAAAATCACTCAAAATCGAAAGTTTTTCTGCTGATTTCTGGAATAATTAAATAAAAGCAGCTTTTCAGTCATGCGAATTAACCCAGGGTTTCCGTTTTGGGGTTTTAAAATAGGTATCAGAAACCTTTCCGATAATTCAGTGGAAAAATAATAAAAATTCCATGTATTTATTTAAAAAAGGTTAAAAACCACCAAATTTCTCATTTTTTTTAGCCGAATATGCCCATTTTTCCATTTTTAGTTCTGCGAATTCATTTTACCAAGTTAACAATTTTCCACATATTTGTCTAATTAGTGTTTTAAAAACACAGGGTCTCCTTGTTTCATTCCAACAACGACTTTTTATGATCACCATCTATTAGTGATTTTGGGGGGAAATGAATAAAATCACACACAAAACTTCTGATTTCTGGAATAATTTGATTTAATTAGATTTATAAGACATGTGATCATTATACTAATCAAATATTGTTCGCATATATACAATTGCATATAGTTTCCATTTCTTAAGTGTCACAGCCGTGCATATCTAAAAAATGTTGGGTAAAATCACTCAAAATCGTAAGTTTTCCTGCTGATTTCTGGAATAATTAAATGAAAAGACATTTTCAGTCATGGAAATTAACCTAGGCTTTCAGTTTTGGGGTATTTAATTGGTATCATAAACCTTCCTGATAATTCAGTAAAAACAAACAAGAAAGAATCCATGTATTTAAAAAAATGGGTTAAAAACCACCAAATTTCGATTTTTTTTAGCATTGCCCATTTTTCAATTTTTAATTCTGGGAATTCTTTTTACCAAGTTAACAATTTCCAACATATTTGTCTAATAAGTGTTTTAAAAACACACATATGGCCTCCTTGTTTCATTCCAACACCCATTTTTTTTATCAATATCTATTAGTGATTTTGGGGGAAAATGAATAAAATCACACACACAACTGTTGATTTCTGGAATAATTTGAGTTAATTAGATTTAAGACATGTGATCACTATAATAATCAAATATTGTTCGCATATATACAATTGCATATGAGATCACTCTAAAGAAACAATACTATGATAGCAGTGTGATTTTAGGTTAAACCACTATTTTTTTTTACAGTTTTGGATATATAAAAGTCAAGAAGCTTGAATCCGTTCTTGGGCACAGTATTTGTGATGCCTTTCCTGCAGTGCATGCTTTTACAGGCTGCGATTACACTGCAGCATTTCCGCAAGGGAAAGGTTAGGCCATTCTCTATTGTCCAGAAGTCTACATTTTTCCTCAAAGCAGTTGCCGCCCTCGGAGAAAGTCAGNCAGAACTTAAAATGGAAAACTGGGCAAATTCGGCTTAACAAAATGAGAAATTTGGTGGTTTTTAACCTTTTTTTTAATGAATACCTGGAAAATTAAAACAAAATCACTGAATTATCGGAAATGTTTCTGATACCTATTTTTAAACCCCAAAACGGAAACCATGGGTTAATGCGCATGGCTGAAAAGGTGTATTTATTTAATTATTCCAGAAATCAGCAGAAAAACGTTCGATTGTGAGTGATTTTACCCCAAAAAAGCATAGATATGCACGGCTGAGACACTTAAGAAATGGGTTTTCTGGAAGCATATAACATACCCTTTTCAAATATACAAAAAAAATCTTGGCCTCAAAACTTGCAATAAACACCCATGGGCTCTCGGACTAAAAGGCATGCAAGGTTTCGTGGTCTCATTAGCGGATAGGCTAGCTTTATAGTAGACATTGTTTATCTCTTAATGAAACACTTTTGAACATTTTTGTTCTCATGCGTGAATAATAAAACATTTATGTTAATTGTAAACCACATGTTTAGCTTTTAAACTGCAAACATTCGAAATATATTTTAAATAAATGTGGAAATGGTTTTGCTTGTAAGCATAAATCACTTCGTTTTTATTGTATTTTCTTTCCAAGTGAATGAATATCCCATGGTCAATAATGTTTCTTCAATAGATGAAGGGTCGATGAACCCGAATCAGGATTACACGATTACATGATAGCATACTATCAATTTATCTGTTTAAAGTTGAATTGTTGACTCATGAGTTGAAAATCGAATAAGTCTTTATGTTATATTCACCGATAACAAAACATAATAGCCCACCGTCTTTGATTGCAATGATGTACACACGTCAACTGTTTCAACATTTTAAATAAATATTTAACAAGAGATAAGGCCGATCTTATCCCTATTAAGTTTATATCATCAAATATAAAGTGGCTTGTGATTAACCTATTTAATACATTTGCAAGGTCATACATTATTATTGACAAATTCGGTACTCAATTAATCCCTATGTACAAACATGTTTAAAATATGCACTAATGTTACATGCATTTTGTTGCAACGTTTGTTTGCTGCTTTCTAATAATTGAACGTTTTAATTTAGTTTTTATTTAAAACCCTATAAATTAATATTGAATACTGCTGTTGACATAATGTTTATATTCAGATAAATGTATTGATATGTATTTTCGAAATTTATATCTCGGATACACGCTCCACTAATTTCAACAAAAATAAACCACCTCGATTGTATCTTTATAATTTCCTATCAGTTGATATCAAAGCCAAGAAATGATACAGATGCTTAAGGAATCTGTGCAATGCCTATAAACTATTGGTATAAATATACTACATCAAATAGAAATTGGAATAAAAGCAAGCACATGGGTATAAATGATTGGAGCGGTTATGGTGCTCCCACTGCGTCTCCTATAGGGATCCTAATACTAACCAGGTTTTGTTAGTCGTAATTTAGCATTTAAATACCCGCCCTGAAAAACATGCTGTAACAAAATGTATTTACTGAAACACACTCAAAAATGTGGAACATATCCGGGAAAAAAGAGACAATTGTGTTTATTGTTTCTTATTCAGGGCAACTTCAATGACCAGATAAATCATTAATTGGGATCTTAAACCGCGCTAACCCCCCCCCCCCCCCCNCCCCCGATTCTTTATATTATCCTTTCCAAGGCGGTGCTCCCGGTTATATTCATGAACGTTTTTGTCCCGTTGTTGATTTGTGTGGGTTTTGTCTGGTGGATTTTTGCTTTGTCAGACTATTAAGCAATAAAGCACTTGCTATAATAAAGGACCGCATGCTGAGAGTATGTCTTTATTTATTTATTGCAGCTGAAGTGTCCCTTTATTTATCCATGGATTAGAAATTATTTGTTTAAGAGCTGGTCGCCAATTGCAATATTTTCTTTGCAGGATTCATATAAAATGTGGTTTTGACGTCTTTATAGTTGTGTCTATGTCCGACACATTTGAAATGTATAGTTATCTTCAATCATGTCTAATTCGGCAGCCGTGCACGGTGATACAAACTATATTAATGCGAACAGTGAAGCTTTCTCTCCTTACATGTTTGTGGAGTTTCATTATTGATGCATGTACAAAAATACCAACATATTATTTTCGTAGTGGTTTTCATAGAATATTCAGCACACACTGATTGTGCTGTGTGCAGTATTTGCAACGGGATCAACCGTGTCGTTAATTAACATTCACCGTCAATTTCCATAGGCACCTTCGTCCAGTAACAGTTCTCATGTTATGTGTTTTAACTTTTGTATTTGCTCTTCTTGCCGAATGCTCGTGTTTACATGTGAACTTTGTTTTCATCACGTATTCCTAATTCCAGCGTATCATCACGTTTTTTACAAAATCTTGATGTTTTTCTCCAGTCCGGGTCAGAAATTAAGTACACAAAACGTGAAAGAATGCTCATCTATGTTCGGGTCAAAGCATATATAAAACATATTTTCTGCATCTTATATTTTCAACTCATTGACTCGGACATATTAAGTATTCATTTTCATGTATTGTCATGTAAGAATCAAGCCATTAATTAAGCCATTCATTGTACTAGTACGCGGTTTGCGGATTTGTTAATCCGTTTAAGACCAACAACACAACTTGCATGTTAGCTCAAACCATTCATTCAGGAGATGCGGCTCGTAATTAACATACGAGAACATCGATATATAGTTGTCTAAAAATAACTCTTTCTAGAAAACAAATGATTCACAAACTATTTGCGATCAATTAAAATTGTATTGTTTTTAAAATATAAAATGTAGAACACTATTTAACATTTGCTTGTACCTCTTTTCAGGTAAGTGGAATTACCTATAAAATACAGGAACACACTTACAAAACAACAATTGACATGAAATGATTAAAGTAAGACTCACGATTTTGAACAGCTAATGCGAAACTAAATTATCACCGTAAACTGCTAGATCAAAATACATTTAGTAATTTCGAAATCCCAAACTCATTTTTTTAGAATTTACTTATTTGTCTTTTGATAATGTTTTTGGAGTTTCATTATTCCTACATATTTGTAAATATATTAGCATCAGGTGTCAGTTTATAAACACATGAGTGAACGAACGTTTTTATGCCCTGTGTGGTCTTGTATTTATTATTGAATCTAATGATTTACGGTTATGAAATTACTGGTCAAAAGTGCATATAAACGTTACCCGATACTTAAATATAATTCAGTCGTGGCTCAGTAAAACATTATTATGGTGATCTTGTGAATAGTAATTTATTTATTTATGAATTGATATCTACTCTTATTTATTTAGATCTTAATCATAATCCTTTGACTTTCATAGTTTTTAAAATGTATGTGTTTTATAATTCATATATAAGTTTAGTGATGTGTTGCATGCAATGTTAAGTATAGGTAATTGTTCACTTAGTTTAAATAAAAAGACTATCATAAATTCACACTTATTGTTCCCATGGTAATGTTTCTAGATTGTTTTTATCTAAATTCAACATATTTAACGTGATCTCGTATATGTACAGTTAATATAAACATTATGCTATGAATTACATCGAAATGTGCACGACTTACATCGTAAGCATCCTTGACAGGAATACTGCGTTTCATATCGCATGGATAGAAATGTCGTGAATTTACTTACCCTGATTACACCTCATTCAATCAAGCACCACATGATCATAAGTGGTTGGAGTCTCTCTTCATCTTTATTAAAAACCCTGGTAGAATTTATAGATCAACATAATTGTCAGCACTGTTCCAATTTATTTCCAATTTTCCCCCAATACCGTGAGATAAATTCACACAATCAGTCAGTGTCAGACATACAGTACATATGACGTGAATATTTGTAATAGCATACATGTCAGTTGTTTCGTATCAAATATACAGAAACTGGTAGGTCAAATTAATTCATAATATGTACGAACATTGCTTGTACACATATTAAATACCGTTCGGATGTCTATTAAGAATTGGTATTAAGTAAATTGTGTCGACATTAACCACAGCAATACGCTAACTAACATGATACATGTTAAAATCAATGTAACCATTTAAATACGTGTCAATACAATACGGAACACAACAGAACAGAATAGTTTATTTTGAATTAAGCATGTAAATCCCATCGTAATTAACTTTCAAATACAAGAGCAACATGCGTTAGAAGTAAATATAGAACATCAATCATTTCAAAGAAAGATCCCATTAACTAGAAAGGAAGTAAACATGTTTTAAGAGAATGTCCCGTGGATGAGGTTAATACATCGTGACCACATAATGTCAAACACATTTCAATAATTGCAACAATTATTACACTATTCTGTGCTTGTTTTCTTTGTGATTTTTTTTTTATTATTTTATTTTATTGATATAGAACAAGAATGCCATGTTAGATGAGTAAGTATCTGTTCGATTCAAATATGTTTCACTACAAAACAATAATGGGAATATTATTTAATGGTGTATACTGTTCGATTTAAATAAGTTTCAATGCGGTACTTGAATGCGCATATTATATATGATCCATCAAATGTGTGCGCATGGTCAATTGCGTTTCAAATAGTAATATACTTTTAAATTCATAACTACAAAACTATTTATAATTTACAGACTGCATTGTCTCCTTATGTATTTGTGTGTAAATATATATTTGATTTTCTTTTAAATAAACTGAAAAAAATAAATTTTATTTCCTTATTGATCTTTATTATATTTCTAACAGATGTGAACGTTTTTACGATGCATAAACTCGTTGAAAACTTTAAGAATGTTTAGAACCATAGTCGCTCGTAACTCCTTTAGAATGATTTCGCACACATATATAATGATTTTGTTATGCTTTACTGGGTTTATTTGTACACAAGTGAGATGTTAATACACTATTATGTCTGTCGGAAGAGAATTGTGTTTGCTCTAACCTCGACAATAAGCTAAATAGCAAGATACATGTTAACATCAACGTTACCATTCGAGCCACGCTCTGTGGAAATGAGTCTTTTTGCATGTGCGTAAAGTGTCGTCACATATAAGCCTGTACTCCGCATCAGGCTAATCCGGGACGAGACTTTCCGCCTTACATGGATTTTTGCTAAAAAGGGTCTTAACTTATTTAAAAAAAAATCAATTCAAGCAGCCGTTGTTGTCCCTGCATGGCTTGTGCGGACTGCATAGGCCAATTTTAGACGCAACATTACGCACAAGCATTAAGCCCAGTTTTCCCAGAACGATGCTCACATGATGACACAAACAAGACAAAAAACACCTAACAATTGGGCCAAATAAAAAAATAGGTCCGTTTCCGGTCGCCCGACCGTGTCTCTAGAATCGGCGCCGACCCTCAACTTTTTATTGGTGTCGCCAAATTATTTCGGTTTATTTCTCCATTCTAGCACCCGAAAGCCAAAAAAAAAACAAAAAAAAAAAACAAACAAACAATCCCTACCTACCGACCCTTTTTTTTCCCAAGGAGACCGGAAACGGACCTATTTTTTTTGGCCTTGTTAAAACAAATACCCGATCGCCTTGGTGTGGTGTGGCGGTGTTACCCGTAGGGACCATGTAGTCTCAGGTCAATAATTATTATTTTTGTCTCATTATGTACATATAAAGTACGTCATGTAGCCCCTATTAAATACTGACTGACGTCAATTTACATAACGCATTTGTCATTTATAAGAAATTTATCAATGTAAGTTATTTTATTAATTATATAAATCCCTCGAGTTACCCTTCTATCTGACATTGTGAAATAACATCGATAGAAAGTAACGAAAATATTTTGAACGATAGCGTTAATATGACTGCAGTAATTTAGTGTGTTCATGGGATGCGTAGAAAATAGAAGCTTATCAAGTATCCAGGAATATAAATGTTACATACTGTGAGAGCATTTATTCCTATATGTAGGCGTGATAAACGGAAACATAAAAATGTCATGTTTAAATTGAGCCGCGTTGTGCGGAATGAGTCTTATGCCATATGCGACCAGCGTAGCATTAGCGCAGTCTGGTCTGGAGCTACCTTGTCCGATAAACAGTCATGCAAGGTTTAGTGGTCTCATTAGCGGACAGCTAGCTTCAGACCAGACTTCGCGGATGCGCAGGCTAATCTTGAGGTACGCTGGCCGCATATGTAATAAGATCCTTATTTGCATGACGTGAGTCAAATGATGCTTTAAGCTCATCATTATTATTACTCGTGAAATTTCCTCTGTTTAATTACCAGATGCTACCTTACAAAATATATCTAGCTTGAATTCACATTACAATATTTGATAGGCCATTTGTTTTGCATATATAAACGAATTTATAATTGTTTATCGACTTATTAAACATTATTTTATTCTCATACGTGAATGATATAACATTCACGCTGAAAGTAAAACTACACATATTCGAACTACATTTTTGTATATTTTCAATAATGTCGATATTTTGAGCGTTTTATTTCATTTCCAAGTGAGTTTATATCTCATGATCATAAGTGTTGATAAGTCAGTACAATTTATCAATTGATGAAGGGGTCAATGAACTCGAATCATAATTACATGATTACATACTATCATTGTATCTCTATGAAATTTTACTGTTAACTGATGAGTTGAAAATCGATCATAAAACAATAAAGCCCACCGTCTTTGATTGCAATAATGTACACACATCAATTGCTTCAACATTGCTAATATACATGTAACAAGACATAATGCCAATCTGACATTCATATCTTCATTACGTTTACGTTGACAAAGAAAAAAATGATTGTGCTTATTAGATCTAACTCATTTGCGAGTTCATAAATAAATGTGGATACATAAGGAACTCAAATAAGTAGAAAAATATTTAAAATACGGTTTGGCACCTATGTAACATGCTTTTCGCTGCAACCTTCGTTCATTGGTTTGAAAATTTGAACGTTTTCATGTTGTTTTTATTATAAACACAAGAATTAATACTGAACACTGCTCTTGAAATACTGTTTATATTCAGGTCAATGCATTGACGTATATTTTCGCAATTTATATCTCGGATACCCGCTCCACTAATTTCATAAAAGATATACCATCTTGATTGTATCAACATAAAACATCAGTTGATATTAAAGCAAAGGAATGATAGAAATGCTTTAGGAATGTGTGCAATGCCGTTAAAATTTGGTATAAATAGACTACATCAAAACAAAATAAGAATATAAAGCAAACACATGGGTAATAATGGTATTAAAGATTAGGGTGCTCTCACTGCGTCGCCGGTGGGGATCCTTTAACTAAACAGGTTGTTTAAGTCATAATTTAGCATTTAAATACCCACCCTGAACAACATGCTGAAACAAAATGTATTTACTGAAGGATACAAAAAGAATGCGGAACATATCCGGACAAAAAGAGGCCAATTGTGTTTATTGTTTCTTATTGAGGGAAAACACCAGACGAATCATTAAATGGGATCTTAAACCGCTTTAAACCCCCAATTCTTTATATTGACCGTTCCAAGGCGGTGCCCATGTTATATTCATACACGTACTTGTTCCGTGTTTTGTCTTGCTTGTGTGCTATATCTGACCATTAAGCAATTACGCATTTTCCATAAATGAAGGACCGCGTGCACAAATAATGCCTCTCTCCTTTTTTGCAGATGCATTTTCCATTTATTTATACATGCATGTGAAATGAGTATTGCCGGTCGCCCATTGCGATAATTTCTTTGAGGGAGTCTATCCAACTGTTGTTTTGTCGTCTTTATAGTTGTTTTTATGTCCGACATATTTGCAATAGATAGTTATCGTCAATGCAGTCTTATTCGGCAGCCGTTCACGGTCATACAAACTAGAATAGAATGCAAACATTGAAGCTTTGTCTCCTTACATGTCTATGGAGTTTCATGATTAATGCATGTCCACAAACATACCAACATATTTTTGTGGAGTGGTTTTCATAGCAGTTCACGCACACACTGATTGTGATATGTGCAGTATTTGCAACGGGGTTAGGCGTGTCGTAAATTTGCATTCACCGCATAAGCACCTTCTTACAGTTTTAGTACTTTAGTTATGGGATTGTGTCTTTGTTTTTGCTCTTTTTCTTGCTGAATATTCGTGTTTATATTTAAACACTGTTTCATCGCTTGTTCCGACTTCCCATGTATAGTCACGTTTATTTACATACTCCTGATGTTGATCTTCAGCCCGGGTCAAATATTAAGTTCACAAAACGTGCAAGAATGCTAATGTTTGTTCAGGCAATGGCATACATAACACATACTTTTTCACCTCTTAGGTTTTCAACTCATTGACTCGTAAAGATTGAGTATTTTCATTACAAAGACCCCGGAATTAAGCCATTCGTTGTACTAGTACGTGGGTTGCGAAATGCTTATCGTAAAACTAAGAATAACAACACAAAGTGCACGTTAGTTCAAACCATTCACGCAGCTGATGATTCTCGTAACTCTCATGCAAGTACACCGATAAATAGTTGTGTTATAATAACCTCTCTCTAGAGTTAAAAACATTTATCACAAACTGTGTGAACACTTAAAATAGTATTGTTTATTTAGCAACATTTTAATAGAATCAGCTTCTAGCCTATGATACAAAAGTAAATGAACGCTACAGATGGTTTAGGTTTTTGCATTATGCCCAACAGATGGTTTAGGACTTGGACGTCGATCCCATAACGTATCGGTATACATTAACGATATCATATCAAACCATACTTGATTTCGCAATCATTTCTTTGAGAGAAACTAAAAATAACTTTAGGATAACGAACGTGCGTTCATTATTCACAGTCGAAAAAAAGTTATCCTCATTGCAACTACAAAGTCAGAAACGTTACCTTATTGACCCTGAAATAAACTTTTTGGCATATTGACAATAGAAACAGTGAATTTCTACGACTATGCCATACAAAGGCACACAAGGTCATGTTATATACAGTTTGTTCTTGAAGTATTTATATTGTGTCAAATATATTGCTGGATTGATCTTTAATGATGTTTACGCACTGTACAAAGGTGAAAGTACGAGCAAATGAAATACATTGTATTCATATTTACGCAATGTAAACATGTGAATATACGAGCATTTTAAATTCTCAAATTCAACAATATTTCATATAATGATCGGATATTAACTGTTATTGACGTTTATTAATATGTATAACGTAAAATAATTGTATTTTGACTGATCCAGTGTTTATAACTACTGTGTATGCGATGTCATATTAAGAATCACCATTACGTTCATTTGTTCTTTTTTTCGGAGTAGATGACTTAGATGTATTTTGACCTATATTTATGAGATTATTATGCAGCGGGAGGATTCAATGCCCAATAGAATTGCGAAAAAATCGAATTTTATAAAATAAAATATACATGGTAATTTACATATATTTTTAAAACATAATTTTGAATATATTTTCGCAAAAATCCATCAGAACTGAAGATAATAATGAAAACAAATACTCGTTTCATGTCATAAACATAATTTTGTATATATTTACGTAATGTTAGTGTTGAATGCAGCTTACATTACTACTATACAAAAAGCAATAACTTTAGTTCAAATAAACTTGGTCTTGTCGATCAAAACGAACAAATGACGTTTGAGCCCACGTCCCGGCTTTTGTTCAATAGTGTTCAATTAATGGCGAATTACTAAAAATATGTCAAATATATTTTGAGTCAGATAACATTTTTAGGGTGTTCGAATTAATCAGGGTCCGAGATCTTTTCATAGTGGCAAACAATCATATGGGGTCCGAGAGTTACTTTACTGATCATTTGGCCATAGTGAAATATATCAGAGCAAACCTAAGATCTCGATTTGACCCTCGCTGTCGGAAAACTTTGCGTAATGCATGTACGTTAAGTGTCATCCCAGATTAGCATGTACTGTCCGCACAGGCCAATCATGGACGACACGTTCCGCTCTAGGTGGATTTTGCGAAGAAGATACTTTGTTTAAACGAAACGAACATTTCACGTACATGCATTAAAACCCGTTTTCACAAGAGCGAGGCTTGTTTATTTCAAAGCCGTTTGTATTTTTTTTTTATAAAAACATTTCTTGGTCCAATGCCCAAAACTGAGTCATTTTAAGGTTATATTTTGTTTTATATTTCACTAGAAATATATTGTTGCTTTTTCCTAAAAATACTATTCACGAAACAAGTTTTGCATATGGCAAAGCAAAGAATATAAATATAGTATGGTCAATTTCAAATCCGAGGCATTAATCGGTAAGGGTCACGTCATTGGAACGGTCAATGTAAGGCTTAATAAAAATCGTTCAACTGTTCCATCCATAAACATGTTCTTTTAATGGAATTCAAAAACTCAAATTCTTCGATTTAACTGATTCGTCGCTTGATAATATTTTATGAGTTTAATTTTTCCTATATATTTGTAAATGTATAATCATGGCGTGCCGGTATAGAAAAAAACACATGTGCGAGCGAATGTTGTTATGCCCTGTGATCTAATATTTATTTTACAACCCAATGATGGGCAAGGTTGTTAAGTTACAGGTAAAAAGTTCCAATACACGTTACCCGCTAACTAAATTTGGTTTAGTCATGCCTCAGAAAAAAAAAATGTTATTGCAAATATTAATTTGATCATTTATGAATTAATATTTCCGTTCATTTGTGTAAGCTTAGGCATAATGATATGATGTTAATATGTATTTACAGTTGCATGTTTTATAATTAATATAAATGAGCCTTGCTGATGGAAAACGGGGCTTTATGCATGTGCGTAAAGTTTCGTCACAAACTAGCCTGTGCAGTAATCAGGGACCACACGTTCCGCTGTAATTGTATTTTTTGTTTAAAGGAAATTTTTTTTTAGCGAAAAGCCAGTGTAGGCGGAAAAAGTCGACCCAGATTAGCCTCTGCAGTTTACGCACATACATTCAGCCTCGTTATCCTGCAGCGGGGCTCAATTATATATGTTAAGTTACGTGTTGCATTCTTTTTCAAGTATAGGTAATTGTTCACTTTCTTTAACTAAAAGACTATCAGACGTTTACTTGAATTCTTCCCCTGATTAACTTTCCAGAATTCCATTGTTCCTTAATTCATAATAATGTACGTGTATCCTTATGTGTACAGTTAATTGTAACATTATACTATTAATTACATGTAAATGTACGCGACTTGCATCGTTAGCTTTCTTTATATGAATACAGCGTTTCATAATGAATGGAAAGAAATGCCCTAAATATGCAAGAACCCTTATTACACCTCATTAAATCAAGCACCATGCAATCATTAGTGGTTGGAATCGCTCATCATTTCTGTTAAATACCCTTATAGAATTTATAGATCAACATACTTGCCAGGACTGTTCAAATTCTTTCCAATTTTCCCCAAATCCCGTGGGATTCATGCACACAATTAGCATTTTATTTTATCAGTCAATTTCATACATACTGTAAATACTGTCAATATTACGTGAAGGAATCTACATGTAAAAAACATACATGTATGATGTTTCTTATCAAATATAAAACAGCTGGTAGGTAAGGTTAATGTATAGTATTCACATTTGATGTAAACATAATTATGTAATACCGTTCGGATATCTATTCAGCATTGGTATGACGTTAATTGTGTTGACATTAACCCCAGCTAACTATCTGGATACATGTTAAAATAAACTTTACCATTCGAGCCGCTCTCTGTGAAAACCGGGCATAAAGCATGTGCATACAGTATCGTCCCATATTAGCCTGTGGAGTCCGCACAGGGCTCCACAGTGACGACTCTTTCCGTTTTTATGGATATTTTTGTTAAAATGAGGTCTCTCCTTGACGATAATCCAGTTAAGGCGCCAAGTGTCGCCCCTGATTAGCTCCTGCGGATTGCACAGGCTAGTCAGCGAGGCTGAGATTAAATACAATACAATATTGCCATTTGCCATTTGAATGGCCACTTGGCTTATATGAAAGACCGGCTGATGATTATAACAATTTCTCATCTAATAATGATTATTGTGCTTTTGTCTTTCCTATATGTAACAGTGTGTATTTCGAAGTTTATAAAGTCCTTCCGGACCTGAGGCCGCATCATGTGAAGACCCGGGGTGTGACCCGGCACTCCTTCCTAATTTGCTGGCTAGGCTTTAGAAACTTAGGAAATTGGGACGAATTTAAAATTAACGCTGCAATTTCCAGCTATTTAGTTCTTTGTGATAGATATTTAATGTTGGTGTGGTCCAATACTGTGGGGCAACCCAATCTGTCCGGTATGGTGACCACCTACCAAACTCACATGCGCGGGGAACGGGGATTGAATCCGGGTGGCCTAGGTGACATGCGCGTGTACCACATACTGCACCAAAACGATGGTATATGCACAAATACATGTATCCCATATATATCACGAATTTGTTATGTTTATCAAATGTACACAACGTCAACTTCCGGATACATACGCGAGGTTTAACTCTTTAATATTATCAAGACGTGTGCTTTATATATATATCGCTCTGGGAAAAAAGGGACATAATTAATTGCGTTAAATTTTCTATCCACTTTAATGGTATTTTTCGTTTAAAAAAAGTTTCTTTTAAGTGAGAATTCAGTTAAGGCAAAAAGTGTTGTCCCTGATAAGCATTTGCCGACTTCACATTCTAATTGATTATGAAACTTTACACTCATTTATTTAGCCCCGTTTTCCCAGAGCGAGACTAATGTATCACCAGTACCCAAGTGCTAAAACAAGAAATGACGACAGAAACAAGACAAAAACACCGGTGGTCTCAGGTCCGATTCCCATTCCTGCAGGATTCTCAGGGTTAACTCTTCAGCCATCAAGTACCGGCTCTACGCAGAAGACGGACTCGAGTGTGTTTCAAATATCAACGCAATTTAGATAAACTAAAATAAAGTGTACAGTAAATGCAAATTAATAGTTAACCCTTGTCGATACATTAATAATGGTTGAACCAACTTCCACTACACTCCTGGTGTGGCTTACCTGTTCAAAGTCTCATCCTATTGGATATTTCTAGAACGAAACTTGGATGCACAATGCATTTACACCAACTCAGAAACAATGTTGTTGTTTACGCTGCTTAGGTTATCCCCCTTCCTTCAGTTTAATAATTATGATCCCGCTCATGATACGACCATACTCCTGTCAAAAATGGCGGTACGTATTGACATTATGAATGTGAGTATCCACATTTTGTATTCTTCTTCCCGTTAAGCATACTAGTGTGCAAACGCCTAACATAACCGAATGACCATATGTGTATGTTATAAAAACAATTATTAACTATTATCCCAAATTATTCACTGGGTAAAATTGCGAACTGTACGAAATAATCCGATCTCTCTTATACGTTAGGCTTAAATAAAACACAATACAATGAACATCTTGGTAAAAAAATGAAATCATTCAATAGTACCTCAAAAGATTGGTGGAACATTAAAGACATTTTACTTCGCCAAATAACCATAGACATATTCCATCTCAACTTGATGATACGCTCCAAGAATACTTCGCTAAACAAATATAGATGAGACTAGTACATAAGTTGCATCGAACCATAACTCATGCGAACATATCAACCAATCAATTGTTATTATGCAGGAAGAAGTATTAGACGCCCTTAAACATTTTAAATTGTGTAAAGCGGCCGGTCCTGAAAGGATTAATAATTGAATCTTGTGTGAAACGTTGCATCAGTAAAAACAACTAAACGTTAAACAATATGCAATCTTTTCTTACCATATTCATGGACAATTTCACTCGGGTGTGCCGTCTTTAACAAAAATGAATATTCACTGAAGTCTAACAATCAATCTTTATCTTTGCTAAATACTAGTTTTTTTAAGGAATTGTCAACAAGAAAAATCGTTATGTTTCACCGTCCGGTTGTCTTCCAGAGTATTAGGCCGTTTATCAACGAACATACATGTATGACACAATCTGTAAAGCTCTGAGCAATGGCCTCGAATTAAGAGCAGTTTACCTTTATAGAAGCCTTTGTTTAAGCTTTTTAAACAAATCTGGCACAACTGAATACTGTACAACCTTAAATCTGCTGGTATAAGCGGGGACGTTTTAATATATATANACTAAAAAACTATTTATTAAACTTATCATATTTTTATGCAATGAATTATTTTCGGAAATTAAACATTTTCTTCACATCAAACATAGACTATACCATTGGAAACATTTTCCATTACTCTATTCAATTTTCCTCAACCATGTCATTTTCATAGTTGTTTGAAAAGCATATGTATCGGACATGACAACTCCTCCATCATCATATGATTTAAAAGCAAACGTGTGTTAAATTTTTGCTGGTCCATCCCACACAAATTCGAAAACAGGATATGTATTTGTTTTAAACTTATTCTCCTAGACTAAGAAGAGCTATAAAAAAGATGTGTAAAAGAGGAAGAAATAGTGATTAAGCTATAGTTATGTTTCTTAGGGGTGTTAAAGTTTCTTTCCAAAGAAATATGATATTGTGGAATATATACTTAGAGCTTTACTGTTATTTTCTTGATTTTTTTTATAATAAATGTAAGGACTTAATATACAATGAGAGCGTTCGTTGTTCTTATGTTTGTAGCCCTCGGATAACTACTATACAGTTACCGTTTTGTTTTGTAATACGTTAATACTTTAATAAATGATACCAACAAAGGCGTCAATACATTTTTAGGCGTTCGTATAATAGTTGTACACCTAATGTCTATTTATCCAGTGTTCCATATAGTAAGAGGTTATATTGAGCTATATGAATTGCGTGATAATTATAGATTGTGTGTGTTAATATAATGCACATAATATCAGACATGGACATTGTGGACGAAAACATTGCTTTGAAACTTAAAGAATGGTTAGCAAATGAACCCCTGTGCATCAATTATCGCTCCCATTTCCCTTTACTATCAACGTTCACAATTCAAACCCCGTCCAAATTTCGTACTTGACAACTTTTAACAAGTATGCAGCATGCTTTCAGTTAAGCACACGTGACATCAGGCAGCGATTGTTTGTTCATATAAAGACGCGTACGATATAATTAAAGCTTGTGTAATCACATTCCGACGGACTGCAACACATATCTCTATGCACATATCTGTATAGTGTGACATAATCATGACGAAATTGTTAATAACGATTCAAAAGCTAACAATTGAATCAAAGACCTGTTTATTTCTAACGAACAGTATTCGCAAAAAGGCAGAGGTTAATAGTGCGTATCTTGCGTCCCTTAATAGAAGAAGAAGAACAATTTTTTTTTTGTAAATAAAGTCCTCTGGCCCAAAACACATGTCACTAATACAGTTGTAAGAGCTTGAGTTGTGTCAAAGTTCAATGTTCATGAGATATCAATAACATCAAGTGGTACACATAAAGAGAGAGTTTCCTAACAATATCAGCATCCTGAGATGACATCAGTACATAGAAGTCTTGAGGATCAGTACCATGTGTATACCAGGTAAACAAATATAAATTTCTGACATCATCATATTTATGACATTTAAAAAAGGCATGAAATTCACAACCAATAACTGACGTGTTTAAATTGTGTAGACAATAACTACATATACGGTTTTCTGTCAATATACCACTATGTCTACCGACTTCAATATTTAATTTATGATTTGATAATCTAAACCTGGACATGGCTGCACAGTATTTGAAATGAATGTCTAATGAAAAGTATTTCTTAATATTTAAAAGACTTTTAAAGTCCATATAGTGATAACATCTACTCGAATTTTCAATGGAAGCGTACCAGTCTAGCGTACAGCAATTGATAACACGCTGTCTTAACATTATAATAAAGTTATTTCCGTGTCCGACATCAAGACTTATCCATATGCATCCAAAGCCGTATCTGTATAAGAGAGTTTAAACCTTGGTTACCCAACATTTTCTGCCTACATCGTCAGGCGATTTTAACATATTGTAACATTGTTTTGGGTATCTGTGTGATGGCATGGTTAATAAAGTACACCAGTATCGAATACAATTGATAACGTTTGTCGTGCATAAAGGTAATCTACCACAGTCCCCTAGAACCATACACGTGTTTGTTGTTTTTGCAACATACAGTATATTTGTGCAATATTTGTTGTGAACAGCTTCAATAGAATCAACGTATTCATAGCCCCAAATTTTGGACGCATAACAAAGAATTGGCTTCGACTAAGAGTCAAACATTTTAAATGAGTTTGGAGTTGAAAAATAGCCAAAAAAAAAGAAATGTTTTGATCGAAAATGGAGCTCTTTGAGCTTGAGATATTAGTTTTGAGTGGGCAGACGACCATGACAGACCTGATGTTAGCAATATACCTAAATAAGTATAAACGGAAGATACTTTTATTTTATTTCCGCGATAAAACCAGTGTTCGTATTTGCGAAGAGGACCGCCATTTCGAAAAACGGTTATTTCAGTTTTGTCCATATTAATTTCCATACCAGATTCATAACAAAATTGGTGAATAATATTGATTTGTTGCTGAAGATTTGCAGCAGTTTCAGCACATCCGGCCACATCGTCTGCAAACATCAAACAAAGAATAGCTGGGATATCGTCAGTAATAAATATACCTGTGCTACACCTGTTGCGTAAAAGAGCAGATAATTCATCAATGAAGAGATTAAAGATGGTCGAACTTGATTTGTCACTTTGACGCGTTCCGATGTTACACGGGAAAAAATCAGTGATATGATTTTGAATTTTGATACATGACTTAAGATTTGCATAGAGAACTCGAAGGATTCGAAGAAAGTTACCATGCACGCCTTTCTTCTCTACGGAGATAAATAACTTGCTATTATTGATTTTATCAAATGCCTTACAAAATCCAAGTAGATGCAGTAGAAACGACAACCTTTCTTAGAAAGATAATTTTTGTACCATTGCTTGTAAACAGAAAATATGATCGACAGTTGAATAGCCCTTTCGAAAACCAGATTGTGATTCCTCTGTCTTGTTGTTATCTTCAGTCCAATTTGACAATCGATTATTTATAATGCCAGAAAATATTTTGTATAGTGTGGTAGAAATAGATATACCTCTGTAATTGCCATGAATGTTTGTCTGACCAGATTTGTGAATAGGAGTTATGACACTAGAACCCCAAGATAAAGGGATACTACCGGTTTCTCATATCTGATAAAATACAAGTATCAAGATGGGAGATATGTCATCCGTGGTATATTTGAAAAATTCTGCTTGTATACCATCAATACCGCTACTTTTTCCAAAAGATAAGCTAGAAATAGACCTTTGAATCTTCTCAATTGTGATTGGTTTGTTTAAGACAATGGCTGTAGGATCAGCGAAATTATGTGAATTATCAGTATATGGGTCTACATTAGCAACTTTTTCATCATACAAAGTCTGAAAAAGTACCGATACCATTCAAACGGTGAAATACTATCATCTAAAGACGCAATTGTTTTACCTTTTTTAAGAAATTTCCAAAAGGAGCAGGGATCGTTTCTACTGTCAAATAATAATTTTTTTCTGTTGGATTCCTGAATTTTATAAACCGATGATCGGCAATAATTTTTGAAATAATGTCGCTTATCTTTATATGTCCGTAGGTCAAGAGGATAATTTGTTTCTCGAAATTTTCTTAATGCTCTATATTTTTATCTGCTTGAGGGTATCACATATCGAATTCCACCACGGGGGCTTTGAAAAGGTGTGTTTATTAAAATGTTCGAGCAGGATACACTGAGCTGCGTAATAGTATTCAGAGGTTATAGTTTCAACTGCTGAATTAACATCCTGAGAAATGCTCAGTGAGCAGTGAGTCATATATGGTTGGTAGCAAGTGTTTACAATCATCCGTAAATTGTGTAAGTGTATCCTGTTTCCATTTAAATCTTTTAATAGGTTTTAGATTCCCTGTCATTATATTAACAGGTGTTGGGTTAGGTAGTTGGTTAAGCTTAAGCAAACATGAGATTGGGAAATGGTCAGATTCATCTGACCATTTGAAAAAAATCCTCAATGTAATAAAATAAACCGGAAGACGCTAACATGTTATCCACCACACTGACGCCATCCTTTTAGATACAAGTAAAATAACCATCAATATTAATAGAAAATCCCCCATTTAAGAAATGAACATCAAAAATACAACATAGGTTGACTTAAGACTTGCCAACATTATTTGCACGGAGGTTAATGTGACAATTTATCTGAAGTACAAAATGTTCTCCGAAGTTAGCTGTTTTCAGACACGTCACTGACACTTATGGAAGATACTAAATATAGATGTTTTTAGAAACATTAAAGATCTATATGAAACGAAATAGTAAATGCCCTTACACGTCGATCCACATTTAATTATTTAAGTAATCCAAAGAATCTTTAAGGTTCTGTTCTACTATCACATTGAATAGAACATGAGTTTGAAAGAAAGTACTGAAACTGTCTTTCACCTTTGTTGCCGCTGTGGGAGATGGTCCAATTCCAAAAAAGCCAGAAGTCACGTGTTTGAACACGTTTGCACACTGTACTCAGAATGACAGCGTCTCAATATGAATAGC
Organism: Dreissena rostriformis; assembly: GCA_007657795.1. Taxonomy (NCBI): domain Eukaryota; kingdom Metazoa; phylum Mollusca; class Bivalvia; order Myida; family Dreissenidae; genus Dreissena; species Dreissena rostriformis. The sequence goes on from VMBQ01005177.1 coordinate 46,754, forward strand.
AATTAATGTTCGACAACACATCTGTCTAATCAGGAGCAAGTCTGTGAAAGATTAAATTATCTTTTCGATACAGCCCAACAGGGTGCCATTTCAACCATTAAGATAAAAGATGATAGATTGTTTGTACTTGCTCGGTGTGATAAAGGTCGCAGAGGTAGAATGGGTGATGTAGACAAAGCACTTTCACTAAATTGAGAACGAGCAAAACACGAAATAAATCATCAACAGTAAATTAAAACAGGAGCGAAATCAGTATACCAATGTCAATTGTAGCTTCTACTACTAATGATGAAGATTCTTCGCAGCCTTCATATGATGAACTTAAACATGGTCTCTCGATTCCAAAAGCTCCCAAGACACAGAAAGGGAGAGGCACTGTAAATATTGTGACTCCTCCAGTAACCGCTTCTCTTGATACAACAAACATTGTTTACAGAAAAGCTGCACGTATATGTTCTGCGATCAAATCTACACATCTTCTTAAGCACTCTGTAGAAGAAGTCCTTATTGGAGCCATCGCAAGAAGAGCTCGCATGGAGCATCGCAAGCTTTTCAGCTCGGATTTCAAAGAAATATTTTGTCCGGTAGTTCCACCAATTTTGCATTGGGACGGTAAGATAATGGACGACAATACATTGCATGTATGTGTGCTTTATCTGAATAACCAAACACTCATCTTGCCAAGGCTGTCACTATAGCCTTTGAGCGCCACCTGTGGTATCTCTCTGACACTCGTAGTGCCATAGGATTCTTTGATGATGCTGTAACTAGAGAGGAGGAGCGCTCAATTATACCGGTACTCCATGGAGGTGAAGTCTCATTTGAGCTATTTCTTCATCCGACTACTAAGACACAACTTTGTTATAAAGAGCATGAACTATGTTTGCACAATTATTGACATATTCCAGAAATTCTTTCAGGTCGATTTCAGTGAGAATCTCAACCAGAGTATCAAGAATGCAAACGTCTTGTGCAATCTGTAGAAATCGACATAGCGGAACGTGTGTTAGGGCTGATTCAAGACTTCAACTCGAGTTCGACACGCATTAAAGAACAAAAGCATTATCTTTTTTAAGTCGTTGCTGACGGTAGACATTTCAACGGCACCAATAAGGTCTGCAGCAGTTGATGCCAAGTTACAGCTAATGGCCCAAAGAACATAACCGATAGATAAATATTGAATAGTTATTTTAATTTTTTGGATTTTGACTTTGACTTTGAACAAAGATTCCGATTATAATTCTCTAGAGCTGCCATATGTGTGTTCTGTAGGTTCTTGAACTAGCGATTGCAGGTTTCGACACACATATAAAAAACGTTCACCAAGTCCTAAATATTGTTTTTTCAGCAAACAAAAACATCTTCTCAATAAATAGCATCACGTAATGGAGGGTAAGAGAACACAATTCTCAACGTAAAATACTTCCTTTTTGAATACCTGCCATGACTTTTAACTAGTAATACATGCTAATCACAACGTTTTAAACGTCTGAATTCAACAATGTTAATAAACATAACTTTCTCCACAGGTTTAACTAAACCGAACGTTTGTGTTTGAACTTGTAGTCAACCTGAAAATGAAATAAAGACGCCTTTAGAAAAATGGTCATTTAACGAGACATTAAGGTTCACATAGACAAAGGAAACTCTTAACAATATATGGAGAGCTATTGGTGTTACCATCCGCCAGTCGTGTATAAAGTTCAACGACCAACTGCCTTCCGAATACCGGATAATATAAACAACTGAGCTTAATTGTGCCCATGTGACGTATTAAGGAATCTGCACATTCTGATTGGTATTTTCCAACAGAGGACATTACTTTTGTCTTATGTTGTACTGTTGAAAATTATTACATATTTAATAAAACTTGTCTTCGTTTTTTTTCTGGAAGTACTTCTTCGGGACTTTTTCTAGATGTTTTATCCATCATCATTGTATCTGTAAAAAGGAATAAGATTGTATATGTCCGCTTTAAATAAACATATTAATATGTGCACAATTGTTCAATCACCCCAATGCATTAGTAGTGCAGTCAAGTAAGCTTCCCATTATTTCATAGCAAAAAATAAATAAATTTGGCAAGAACGAGAAGTTCTTGTAAAGTCAATATCTCCACTGACATACCGAACGCTTAACAATATGTGTTCAAGAAATTAAATATGTTTTAACTCAGAAAGTTAAGCTTTGGTTAGGAACACAACAGAATACAAATGCTCTGCACATAAGAACATGAACTAGAAACTAAGATAATCCCTATAGTGGTAAAACCCCAGTGACACTCATTCTAGTTGAATAGTTTAAACTATTATTATAAATTGTTAATGCTTCTTACCCCTAATGTCTTGATGTATTACTCGCCGCTTTCCTCCCAAATTGTTGTCCAGCCTAGCCTGGTCACATAATAATTATTGCTGACCATTTACATTTAATGACCAGTCAATATAATTACATATACAGGCTAGAATCAATTGTGTGCATTGATTTCCATCGTTTACAATTGCTTGTATTTGAATCCTGTTGAGGAGGCAGGTTTTGGTTTGTTAAAGCATAACGTTTTCCGTCAGTAATTTATAACAGTATCCATGCATATCAATTAAGAGTGATACTTTTCACTTTTTGTGGTAGATATAAACACTTAAAACGTTTGTCACACACAGATTTGTCTATTTAACTCGTGCTGTTTTGAAAGCATTGTCAGCCATCTGTATTCTATATTCTGTATTCTTCTTCTTTAACCCCCTTCGTACAGGAAGCAAACAATCGTTTGTAGACAGTCAACAATCCACCACCGAATATGAACAATCTATATTAAAAATTTACACAGTACGCACTTTTATTCGCACACAGTTCAATAAACATTATTGCCTGTTTAATTAAGACCTATGCCCTTTGTTAGTTTTTGTGTGTTTGGTACGGGGTGGTCGCTGCATTGCTTCGGTTACTAAGAGCAACTGACGTGCCCTGTCCAGATCATACAACAAACGTCAACAATGCTTCTCAAACTCGTGATATTCTGTACACAATTGGGTTTTCCGGAAAGTCTTTAAAGTTGGCCAACTGTTGATGAGTATGTAGAGCTGATCGTCTATAGGTAGAGTATAAATTGAAGTCTCTGTTATCACCTCCCACTGAATGTCAACCATAACTGACTGTCTAACACTATAAAAGGCATTACACTTGAGCACAAAATGTTCTGCGGTTTCGTTTTCTTCACCACACAACTCACATGTTGGGTTAATATCAAACTGATTAAAGTTCTTATGTTTAGTTTGAATCATATACGTCCCTGTGAGTAACTGTACCTTTGTTGTTAACCGTTCTTACTCCCTGGCAATGTATTCCAACGAGAGTAAAGGAAGAATCTTGCCTGGGACGTACCTTTCTTGTCTCAAGAAGAGCGATGTGGAATATAAGGGTATTTGATCACTCCAATAACTATGAACCGCCTTGTGTACAAGTGACTTCCACCTTCCCTTCGTGGGTGTGTCGTCAGCAAGGTCAGCAACAGTCTCCAAATCGTTCTTCAACATTGCATGCTGCACTTGTGTGAACCAAGATGAGCTGTCAACTGATTTAAAGTTAATCCGACGTTCAAGTAGCGTCCACTCAATACTGTTTTTTATCTTGCGAGCATAAAATATGTAAGAAGACCAGCGCCTTTATGTGAATGTGTGTTTCGATCGGTAAAAGTCCGGATAGAAGATACATTGCCGCATTGGCTTTGTTATCTGGTTATCTAAGAATTTCTTTCACAAACTTTCTTTGGAATGTCTCGAGACAGTAACTTATGCGTGCAGGTGGTAATAACAGTTCCTCATCCATATAACAGTACCGGAAGAACATAAGATTTATAAAGATAAATAATTGAGAGTAAATTTAGTCCCGCTTGACCTTTTTAACCACTACCGAATATAATATATGCTTTTCTTTTTGCTTTTTTTAAATTTTCATCCACATTAGGGTCTTGGTTGTTCTGCATAGAATCAGTTCGAATATTACCGAGATTTGTAGCCGTTTGCACGGATGGTATTTCCACATTGTTCATGAAGAGGGGAGTAGACACGCCCTTTTTACGTTGGTGACTAACATAGATATGCACGCTCTTGGTAGGTTGAAACAGGTATCGCTCCATATTAGCAAACTCTGATGAACTATTTAACAGTTCCTGAGCTTCGTTGACTGTCTCGGCACATAAACATATATCGTCCGCACAAGCACTGGCCGCACATTTAACGTCACCGATAGTGGTTCCCACCCTTGCTTCTTGTAAACGATCAAGCAGCGGGTTAACGTAGACCTTGTAAAGGTCGGTGCTCAGTACTCCTCCCTGTCTGAAGCCCTTCTGGACACCGAACTCTGCCGAGACACGCCCCTTCCACTTCACCGCTCTAATAGTGTCTCAATGGAAGCTATCGATTTGGGACCAATGGTTTTCAGATACTCAAATGTGACCCAGTCTTCTTGATTTTTAGGTTGCCAGGTTACATACAGCTAAGCTGCAGGCTACATAGCATTATTCTATTGTTTTTAAAGTATTTAAAGCAAATTGTACCCGATTAGAAATGGAAGGAAACGGCCATTTGTGATCTTTATATTGCCTAATGATATTGTTAACATTGTATTGTATTATTTAATCTTGCCAAGAACTTGTAATTTTTGGCATTACATTCGAGCACCTGTTTCCGGCGCCATTTTTTATTGCGCCTGGCACATTATTTATTGCGCCAGACACAATAATTATGTATGGTTGCAAAAAAGATAAATATTCATGACACTTAATGTACTTTTATATTGATTCGATACACAACAGCTAACACTGAATTCAACCGTAATCAATTATGCGACACTGTGATCAATTTTAGTACCAATCGAAATCAAAACAAAGAGATGGAGAAAGAGTTGAGCGATGAGGAGTTGCGTAATTGGTTGAAGGCCTGCCTCGCCTTGAAATATTTTAAAGAAGGAATGCTCCCTTTTCTGACTGAGCAAAGTGAAGATCTTTACATTCAGAACATTAGCAATGTCAAAGCTTCATGTAACACAACAGTAGCACAGGATGTGTGATACAAAGTTTAAAACCCAGTCACGCAAAACATAACGAATGCGATAAAAAAAATGTAATTGTAAAATTGAAAAAATACTATATTATGCAAAAACAACGATTCATGCAGTGAATTATATGACCTAATAAAGGATTTGCACAAACATAACGATCCTAATTATTCAAACACAAATTGTTTATTATGGTCCGACAGTCAACGAGGCCCTTGGGGACAAATGAAGTGTTTCATTTCCACTCCTGGGTACAAAGATACTTCACATCAATCCGATGCAGATGTGACTTCTCTGATCAAGATATTTGAGAACAACAAGACAATGCAAAATATTCTTTGGAACTTCTCAGCTGAATTTGTTCAGGTAACACTGTTGATTTCATCCATAACAAAACAAAAACGTTTCAAGCAAATCGAGCACTACTGTACGAACTTAAGTTTTGACGTGTCACAGTATCTTTAAAAAGCCTTTAACCCACTTCAACCTTTATTTATCTTAGAACATTTGTACTGAAAATCATTTTGTTTTCTTAATATATTAATTATTTCAGGGCTTTGTCCAGGCCTTTTTCACACGTTGGGGCTGACGTACCTTTGTCTCCCAGCTGTATTTGCGACGTGCCTTAAAAAACTATCATGCCTTATTCGTTTGCCGACAAGCCTTTCCACGATAAGCGCATACATAAAAAGATAATAAAACAATAAATACATCACCCACGAAGAAAACGGACTTGATTGTATACTCATTTTATCGACTGCGACCGCGATACTCGCTGTCAGACAGACACTTACATCAGCTTATCTATAGTCAATATTGCAATTGGCATTGTATGACCCGAATATGCCATCGATATTATCATGACAGCACTTATGAAAAACAAGCAAATTTTGACGATAAAAAAAGAAATCATTAACACAAACGTTTCTATCAAAATAGTTAATCCAATTAACGTCCGATCGGGATGGGGGTTTTCCTTTTGAACATGCGTAAATCACGCTACGCGAAGGGCGCACATCAAGCACTGTTTGTAATACATTAAAACGACCAATCGATTCGCGAATCTAAATTTATATGACTGAAATATGAGCACACTTTTTTCTATTAACAGCGGGCAAAAGTGAAAATAAATTTATATAAATTATAAATCTGATAATACATCTATTATCGAATGTTCTTATTATTTACATGGCATGATATCGCCTTTTTATTTCACATAGACTATTTACTGCTATCAAGTCCAAAATAATGTATCGTGCATTCGCGCCACCTATTGTTCTTAGCGTCATTTACTTTGCATTGGCTCCATCTTTTTTGGAAGGATGCAAAATTAAATGTTAGATCGACAAGAACCCAATGTTTGTGTGAATGCCGCTGCTTGTATACGTTGAAAGCAATCGTTTGTTGTCGTCAGCGATTTAATTGGATGAACCTTGTCTTGTCCTCCAGGCAATAAACATCGATTTCCTTTTAAAATCTCCACCATGTCAAAACTTAAAGAGGTCCTCACGTTTCCAAATGTTTTGGTATTGTTTGTGTCTGTGCACATGTGGATGACTTAATCGTCCTTGAATCGCGCTGCATTATCCGATTAAAACAAAGAAGCGAAATATGTTGAAAACCCATATAAAACCTACTTACCCTGTACAATTATCCGTGTATTCTAAAAACTTCTGGTCCTTAGCGCCATCTTGGAAGTAGTGTTGCATCATGTAGTAATGCTTCTCAAAAGTGTGGGGACCGTAGTTAACGGATGTGTTGTAACTCGGATATTTGGCTTTCACACGCAAAACGTCATAATTCACTGTTGGAAGGGAAAACCAAGTATCTTGTTTTGTTTTCGTTTAAACGTACATACACATGAAATTTATTGCGGTAGAAAACGCATGATTGCAGCATCAATCTGGATCCGATATGCAATCAGAAACTTTTCGCGATAGCCCCGATATCATTATATTATTGGCAAGCCGGACAAGACATAAAACCACTTTGAACTGCCGTCGTTGCGATTATCTGTTTGTCTTAGGTTGTGTGCTCAATAATTTGAAGGCAATATATTTACGCATTTTTTTTATAATTCTTAAAATTGTTTCAGGTAAGAAAAGATCGCAACATCATATATCATTCTGGAAACATGAACATTTCTGTAGCCGATTTCATGTTTAACAAAGGTAAAGAAAATAGTTACACAATGCCATTTTGACGTCTGTTTTTTGTTATGGCAAAATCAAGAACAAGAAAGTATAAAAACACATAATAATATATACAATAGGTGTCATTATGTTATTAAGGTCGTGTTTGTTTGGTTCTTATTTTACGAACTGTACCTTGCATAACGATAAGACGATCGTTATGCGAGGTACAGATGATTAAGACGATTGGACTCTTTACGCTTCATAAGTGTTAATGCCGATCCAATACTCTATTATGGAAGGTAATTTCTGCCATATCGTTCTGTAGTTTCAAATCTTAATTTGAGGATCGCGACAAATGAAGTACTTGTCGTGGTTTTGGCCCATCAGCGTTAATGCGCCCTTCCAGCCCGCCACTGCGCCACAACGACACAGTAAGGACTCTCATTCGAAAAGTTTGTATCCGATAACTAATGAACCCTTATTCATCCGCGTCCATAAAACCTTCACGAGCGTTTATACGGCCATAGTTATGTAATATAATAAGTAAAACTATATGAATCATCAATATATGATGTATATGGCTAATGTGTAGTGTCACCGGACATTTGTTACACGGACGTATGCGGTCTTTATTTATGTATCAATGTAACGATTCGATTAAACTTGTAAATAATAACATTATATATATATATTGTTAACAACAACGTATTTCGTACCTATCTGTACATGTCCTTGTTAAGACATGTACTTTTAGAGTAATTTTGCCCGATAATAAATTACTGTTGTTGTGTGTTATGCCCATGTTGAAGAAGGCTGCATATAGCATGTTATTACAAAATGTTATTGTTTTGTAACCTGTGAAAACGAAAAAACTTTTGTTCTGTTCTGTTCATCAATCGCACTGTGCGCCTGCGCCTGGATGTCCGTCCGAATTTTCCTGTCTCAGCCCTACATTTTTTAAATCAAACTTTAATTTGGCCATACCACTGCTTTACCATTCATGTCTCAGCTATAATTAAGCCATATGTTAATGGATTTTCAAATGACTTGCATATGTCTGATCGGACACACCAACATGTAAGAAAGCATTAACACATTGATTTAATTCATGAAGTAGATCTAGCTGCAGAAATAAACATGTCACTTGACAGTTACAAATATAAAATATCAAACGTTATTTTTAATTTACACAAACTTAATAAATTTACTTAAGATAAAGGAGTTGCTAATATCTATATTGTCATTAACATTTGTATATATACTCATGTCTCTATTGCGAATATAGTTAAAACATATACGCAAGAATGAGTAAGTAAAATGAATTGGATTTGAATTGTGTTTAAACTGAAGTAATCTACACGCAATCATGAGTCATTTATACGCAAAAAAAGTAATATGCATGCATCTGATATTTACTGAAACTCCCATCAGAACTACACAATAAGCTCCGTTATGTAACACAAGATATTTTTCATCCTCTCCTTTGACATGAACGGATAAGATATGCCGATACATTAATAACTGTATTGTGTTTATGGCGCGCCTCTGTCGTGTTGTCGTTAATGCACACTTAAATTTGTGACTATTGTTTCTTTAATTAGATCCAAAGTACGCAAACGCATTAAAAAACACATCTTTAAATTAATCTTCGTTTTAGCGGATATTAGATTACTCATTAAGTTATGAACACATCCTGTTCAATACATGCTATAAAGCTAAAACGCAGATTTAAATGTGCGACTGCGGTTTTCTTTAATAAGATCCAAATGCAAAAACTTTCAATTAAAATGCATTTCGCTTAAAGGGACTTGTTTGTCATTGAATGCTTAAAATAGATAAACATAAACATCAGAACTAAAGAGCTACAATATAAAAACAAGAATAAAAGTAAAGAAAGATTTGCAGATATTGTTTGGTTAACTGGTTTGGAAACCAAAATAAAAGAAGACTCTTCTAAATGAATGGGTTACATTGTTACAACATTAACAAGTATGTCTGTGAGGTTCCAGAAATTGTTTAAAAGCGTTTATGTATAATAACGATTTACGAATATTGTTTGGTTAAATGGATTTGAAACCAAAATAAAATCCCGACGAATGAAGACCCTTCTAAATAAATGGGTTACTGAAATGAGCTGAATTTCAAAACCCACCGGTGGTCTCTCTTTTTGCACCCTTGGTTCACAGTTGTGTCCATATATGACACAGTTTTCCTCCATATCTTCGCTACTTGTCACAGTGCACGCTGCTCCGATTATACAGCCTGATGTGAGTTTAACCTGCCTGCCTACTGTAGCTACAAACAAGGTTTTCTTTATTATGTTTTCATTTCAAAAAATGTTAATAAGTTCAGCAAGCTTATTTGAGACAAAACAAAATAAAATCCGAAAATGACCCTTGCATATTAATCAAAATCTTTGTATACAACAAAATCTGCAATCAAATTTAATCGGACACCTACAAATATTTAAGTTTTTACTACAGTTTAATTTTGATTGGAAGGCAACAAATTCCTTTTGCCATCCTATTATTAACACTATATTTAAACATATACGTACATTATTTACTTATTTCCTTCACTTCTTTTGTTTACTTTGAAAGTTTATAGTTGCTTACTTTTTGCTTCAACCACGTTATGGTCCCCAATTTTTAAAGCTTCTATATCTGTTAACTTGTGTTAAAGAAAACAACACAACAACACACTAAAATACCGTTACGAAATTGTTAAGATTTAAACTCAAGTAGCTCAAGGCACAACAAAACAGTTGTTGGACCAGGGTTCCTGCTGTCGATTGTCATTGAGAGACAACAACTTTTTTGAGCGAGCAGTCCTGTTAGAATAAATACATTCAACCACATATGAAAGGATACGTGAACCAACTTCAAAGACATTGTTGTTTCCAATAATCATCACAGCCGTTGGACTCCCGGGTGCAGCATTTTTCAGGGGACCTGAAAATAAACCAGTGAACAATTTAATATTTGTAAGATTAAGTAATCGTAACAGCTACAATTTGTGATAACAATTTCTTGGCTTTTGGGTTTAAAATGCCATTCTTTAAATGCCATATATGAGACGTGAATCATTCTGTAAAAGTATAATAATCTAATTTTTATATTGCTAGTTCCAAAAAACTACAAATGTTGTTCTTTTTAAAATAACTGTAAATGTTCAAGCTGGAAAAAACATATAAAACTATCGTTAAAAGGAACGCCATACTTGTTTATTAAACAGGCCAACCATTCAATTATGTTGTTTTCTCCAATAGTGATTGGTCCATATTCTGCAATAATCCTTGCCTTGGAAGGGGAGTCCAGTGGTATCATATGAACAATCTCAGTAAATGCCCAAAAGACAAGTTGAATGCAAAATATCTATGTTCTAAGCCTTGTAGTTTCATAGATTTTTTGAAGTTTTACTATATACATATAAGGAAAACACATTGGCCCCCAGGTGGGGCTAAATTTAAACCCCAGGGGCATGATTAAAACAATCTTGGTAGAGGTTCACTGGACTATTTTCCCAAAATCTATGTTCTAGGCCGTGTTGTTTCTGAGAAGATTTGGGAAGTTTTTACTATATGCATATAACAAAACAAATTGGCCCAAGGCGGGGCTATTTTCTATCTGAGTGTAATAAATTAAACAATCGTGGAAAATGCCCAATAAACAATGTTTCATGCCAAATATATATGCTCTAGGCCTTGTGGTAATCGGTAGATTACGTCTTATTATTTGGACTATATCTCTATGTTGCCATGGAACTTCAGAAATACAGATAGAATACGAATACCACTGATTTGTTTCCAAACTTTGATGTAGTCGATGCTATTTAAATGTCAAGACATTGATATACTTACTCAACTGCGCAGAACGAATCGAAATGAAACTAAATATTTAAATCACGTACCGCTGCTGCAAGATGCCGCCATTTTATACTTGTAGCTGAAAAAGTTATTATAACGCCGTGATTGCAGTTAAAAACTTTACTCCCACACCGGTCGACATGCGACACTTGCGCGATATTTGCTCGATATAGTGTCGAGTGTCATATCGTGCGTCGAGCAAATGTCGCGTGTCGACCTAGGGAATTGTAGATCGACAGGCGACATTTGCGCGACATTTGCGCGATATAGTGTCGAGTGTCATATCGCATGTCGCGCGTCGTATCGTGCGTCGCTCAAATGTCGAGTGTCGCGCTTGAAGGTCGACACACGACAAATGAAGTCGACATGAAACAATTGAAGTCGATATGCGAAGCGACACGCGACATTCATCGCGACTCACGATATGACAGTCGACAATTAAGTCGACAGTCAAGATTTTCTGCAATATTTTTTTTTTTAAACCCAGCGCGATATGCGACACTCAAATCTTGATTGTCGCATGTCGACTTCAAATGTCGAGTGTCATATCGTGCTTCCCTTGAATGTCGTGCGTCGACCTCGAGGGTTGACACGCGACAATCAACTTGGCCCTATCCGGATTCCGTACCAATAATTAGTTCAAACTCGGCATATCTGGATGACGAAATGCATCGAATGTAGTCAACAAATACCCGTACACGTTGAGTATCGCATCTCTCTAACTATTTTGTAAATGAAAGTCTCTCAAACCAAAAGTTGCAGATGCTTCATATTAGGTACAATACATCGTATTGTGGTCGTCTACAAACTTGTTAAAAACCTTCAAAACTGTCTTGGCGCAGTGGTTAAATGGTAAGTACAGACCCATCCTCGGTAACCCAGTGTGGATTGATAACGTATAATACTTTCATCGCCGAGTGTAACGGCATAGCACACGTGGATATATGATGATGATATATACCGTATTGGCAAAATACCTCAAACAATCTTCTTGAAACAATATACAAGTCTAATTATTGTAATAATTCGTATACGTATGTGAAAACGTAAAGTGGTCCTCTACGTTATTGAAATGAGGCCCCTGGGTCATGCCCGTGATACAATTTCTCATATAGGCTAGTTGAGCAAAACCAAACTAAAACGTTCGCCTCTGAAACCTCAATTCCCAGAATTTGAATAGCTCTTTTGAAACATCGTACTCTTTTATAAAGTTTTTGTTTGAAAATCCCATATGGTGATATCGACGATTAATGTGTTTTATGCCACTCAATAAATAGATTTAAATTAATTTAAGCAGTCATCATTCTCCAGTACTTCTTTCATATTAACCTGTCACGTATTATTAAGTATATGGTATACACAATTCTTTATAACACAGAATATAACCCCTCTCAAATGTTAAACCCGAATTGTAGATAGGAAACTTTAAGGTTTCGTTGCCACGAGTAAGCACTGGCCCATTCTGGATCATCAGACGATTTATTGCATAAATTGCCATCCGGAGATTTAGTCGATTTAACACGATTGGCAATGGCCATGCTCCCGGATTTAAGCTGTAAATTAACAGTTTAATAGTAAAATAACTATAATATTTGTTTTTCTCTAAAACCTCGGGCGTAAACCTTTAGCTTTCAATATCAAATAGTGGTCCTTTAACAAAGTAGATTTACATCATGAACCTGAAATAAAAACCGAAATTTACTCATCCTGAACATTGCTTTAACTTATATGTGTATTGAGGCATAATCTAGTTTTATTAAATTACAAGTACCCATCCCGACTAAATACCCTAACACAGCGATGTTAAGCTTCAGTAAATAGTATTTAACACACTGGAAATACGGAATCATATAACTGTCATCAATTCACGGTGGCTCATATGTGCTTTGTGCTGGTTTTTATTCATGTCGTTAATACGACTAAATAACTCTTGTATACGACATAGTTACTCGACCCCACGACTATATAGTGGGAACAATACAGTCATTATGCAAAATAATTAACGTGTGGCATCGACTAGATCAGTCATGCTAATGACGTAACCGACGCGTGGGAACGACTTGATAACTCATGGGAACGAGACAACCTACCCTTGGTAACGACACAATCTACACACCAGAGAACACGCCGTTTGAAAAGCATTTTAAAGCGTGATTCTGTCAAATTTATATCTTCGAAATTATGTTAGCCGTCCTTGTTTAAGCCGTTGTTTTGAAACATACAGTAAACAATATGTATTTTGATTATTTCGCTACCACGAATTATTAACCACAAGTTACTAAGTCATTCACAAGAGTTAGGTATATTGGATATTAAGAGTTTGCACGACTTACTTAGTAGTAACCACAAGTTAGTTTCTCGTTCCAAATACGAACAAAAAACATGGATATATCACATCAATTTAGATGGAAGAATGTCAGATAACAAAACATAATCAATTGATTGACATGTATCAGACTTCATACTGTATGCGTTTCGTTTTCCTGACATGTACAAGTAAATGTTTGATGATCCCATATTTATTTGAAATTTATCCTGCCTCTGTTGCAAACATTGACCAAAAAAGCAGGGTCGAATACATTTTCCTATCTCCGATCAACAGGAAGTAGTGTATTCCCACGCACGCTGTGACACATAGTTGAGTGTAACCTTTCCAATACACTATACACGAGTGTAGTATTTTACCAATATCGGCTGCTATCGTAATTGTAGACCCAATTAAATTATTTAAAAAATAAAATGAAACAATAAGATTAAAATAACCAACATAAAAAAATATCACATTCTCGATTCATTTTTTATTTCTTCTCATAATTTAAATAGGAAAATATTAAAAGGACCAGTATGATGTAGAACTATTTTTTTTCGTGACATAATCGGTAGTAATTCGGTCGTAAGGAATGTTGTGTACATGTAGGAGCTGACCAGAATAATTATTTTGTTATCTTAATTAATCATTTGTCTTTGATAAAATGTGTTAGAGGCATAATTTTTAATGAAGCATGATAAATAGAATACATGATTGGAGCCGAGATGGAGAAAGTTTATCCGGTTCGGCCCGAAAAAGAAAATAGGGCTCGCTAAAGCTCGCCCTATTTCCTTTTTCCAAGCCCCACCGGATAAACTTTCTCCATCTCGGCACCGAACATGTATTCTTTATATACTGGTTAAAGCGAAGACATTATTAAGATAATTTGATTTTTAAAAAGTAATCATACAACACACAAACTTTCTCTGATCAAACATTACAGGTAGACAAACTTGCCATGAAAACATTAAAAAACACTAACACAGCAGATGCAAGATAGTTATTAAGGATTTAAATTAAAAATGTATGTTAACCCGTGAAAGGCAATCCGAACCTTTAAATTAAACGTTGAAATATTATCAAACCTATTATATTATTATAAATTCTTTCTGATTGTATTCATTTTATTTAAAAAGTAGTATTGTATCTGCAGGAAAACAATATTATTTAATTAAGCAGCGTCGATCAGTTGCACACATATTTAGATGTCGACAAACACAAAATTATTAAACGATAACATCTATAGCGCCCCATAGCCCGTGCTAGTCACGTGGGTCTTAATTCGTTCAGTGTGGTTTTCGGCAAAGGTAACATAACGTGTTTGCTTGATATACGTGTAAGTGTTTCTCGATGTAAAATACTATTAATGTGATTAAAATGTTGTAATTAAGTGTAAACAATTTAACAATTTATATCGCAATAAACATATAGATATATTCGTGTTGTTTAACAAATCGACGTATTCATGGATTGTGTGTTTAAAATTAAGTCGCCATATTGAAACTTGAATTCAGGTGTAAGCTATTTTTAAACCACAGTGTGTGTGGTTACACAAAGGATAAATATCAATTGAACAGAAATACTCTTGGATTCGATAAAAAACAGCGAAACGTGAATTATACTGATAGCAATAACATTGTAACACCGTTATTTCGAAGTCGTCGGGACCGTTAAAGAACTTCGGATTAACGATAATTCGAAATAAACATTTGACAGAAGACTTCTTTGATTCTGTAAAAATTAAACGTTGTGGAATTCGCAAGGTTCGGTTACACGCTACAATTTATAATTGTTTTACTAAAAAACGTTAACTAGTCAGATAGCAATAGATTTCTACTTGTAACAAACGGAGGAATAAAACGATTCTTTTTCATCTTTTTATTTTTCTCTAATTACAGAACATATAAAATATAATGAATAGCACAAATTATCAAGTTGTTTTAAATGGTTTACCACGTACCCAGGTGAGTGCTTCAGGGCCCTCTGGTTAAAAAAGTNCGTCTCATTAATGATGACTTGCAACCTTTCAAAAGCTAATGTTATAACTCGTATATTTTTGCAAGCACAAGGAAAATGTCCGAATTTACTGTTATTAGAGAAAAACAAGTATCATTTTTGATGTCTTTTTAAAGAATATAAACACGCAGAAGATAGCTCATTATTGCAACATCAGTTTAGACCCGACATGAGATCCCATATTTGTTGCGAAAACACTCATATTATTATTGTATCGCCAGGCAAGACAAATCTTTCAAACAATTTCAAACGCATTCGTTCCGGCTATATATTTGTCTATGGTTGTTTTCCTAATAATTTGAAGACAATATACTTGCTCCATTAAAAACACATACATTCGTTAAATTGTTTCAGATAAGAAATGATCGCAACGCCATATATCATTCTGGAAACATGGCCATTTCCGAATCAGTTCTCAGCGATTATATCTCCCACGTGAAGAAGGTTTTAGCATTACACATGTTTACAAAATATCCATCAACAACAGATATGATGTCAAAATTAAAAGAGGTACGTATACAGTGTATTAAGTACACACGTATATAATTTACCAGGGCTTTTGGTTTGTTTGTTGTGTACGTGTGTGTCTTCTCTAGTTCATATTTTTTGTGTCTCAGTGTTTGGCAATTGGTTCGTTGCCTATTGTTATGGACCGCATGGTAGAATTAAGGTTTCCTCTTCAGCTGGTGCAGCTGTATTTTCAATTTATGCGTATTGCAGAAAAAAGAAATACAATAAAACACATATGTTGTGTTAAAACATACTTGTTAAAATCTAAGAAACACATTATTGTATGAAATCGGAACTAAAAAACTTTTGTTTTTACCGCAATAAACAACACTTAGCGATATATTATTTCTAAATTATAAAGGAATACATTATTAGGTTTTAACACTTGCATCCTGGTAAATGCATATTTGTTTTTAAAAGTATCATCTCGTTTCATTGATGTCATTGCTTTATCAGTTGAAAACAAACTCAATACAAATCACAACAAAAAATGAAATTGAAATAAGAGAAGACGTGTTGAAGGCATTGAACGAATCTAAGAGAGAATTAGAAATGCAGACTGAACAAGGAAGAAACATTAATGATGAACTCAGAAGAATCCGGATTGCTGAAAACGTTCATACAGAAAAACTTGAACGAATATTTAGAGGGTTAATGGAACACATAAACACATTAGGTAAAGAAATAAATAGAACAACTCAACATTTGCTAGAACACACCATTGTTATCAGCGACTTTCACAAGGATTTATCAGCAACGATTGGAAACATGGTTGAGGTAAGAGGGATATATTTTGTTTGTATTGTGTTTGAATTTAGTTTGAACATGTATTTAATGGGTTTATATTGAAAACACATTTGTTTGAATGTAATATAAATGCGTTAAGTATTCATTTGCAATTGTAATATTGCAATTAGAATCATTCTTCTATGTTTGCAGTGGCAACGTGAACACGGCGTTCTGCTTACTGAAAATAATAAAGGTAACATTAATATTTGTACATACTCAACACATTTTACTAATGATTAAACATTTTCAGAATTGTTTCTACCCCAAGGTTGGGTTAAAATTGTTTTAGCTCATTTGTGAGTAGGTACACTTATTGTTTGAGGACTGCATTTGTATTATGCGTTCTGACTTTCTATCTCAAACATATGATGAACAATGAAAACTAAAACATTCTATTACAATCATGCTTGTATTGGTTAGGAATACAAGCAATATTGCGACGCCTTGAAAGTTTACCACAGGAAATCAAAGGGAAAAACGCCGATCCAGGTAAGTTTGAAAACAATGGAAATCATTTACATTTAATTCTCTTTTAAAGTTTTAATAAACAAAGCAATTCTTGCCAATGCGCATTATCTCGTGTTGTCGCAGTTGGAGTTTCATTTTGTTAACATAAAAGATTCGCATTTTCATGGCAGGTGAACATACTTATTGTTTTTGCTTATGATATATGTTTCTGATGTTTGTATTATTCAGAATACCATGACGTGGTAAGGGCTGTTATAAAGGTGTTATTTACAACGGAAAATGGAAATGTGTCCGAAACAATTGTAAAAATTGCTAATGGTTGTATTGAAGATGTCGACCCGCAATTAGTGGCACACGTTACATCCGTGCTTAGCCAGTTGCAAAATAGTAGGTATCCATTGATCTCTGCACCCACCAAAAATGTTAACATACGATAGGCTCGGTTAATGTTAAACAAGGTAGGTTTCTATTACATACCAGTTTAGTCGCGGACGCTGGTTCGCAAGGTCCGTTTAAGACTAAACTTGCCTCGTGTTAATACCGATATAATCAATATTCACATTTGTGAAAACATAAAGATGCGTACCTCGTACCTTTTGTGTGCTTACCATGTTCGGTATATTAAGTTTTCCATTTTAAAATACAAATCATGCAATTCACATACTATAAGAAATGGTATGCATTACCAATATATTTAAAAAAAATATATATATTAATTTCATTTAAGATCTTTGTTGCAGAGTTTGCTGTGCACACAATTATTTACATTTTTGTTATTGCATTCTCTTTGTTAAGATGGCAACAGAATAAAGGACGTCAAACACGAATGCGTGGCTCTTTACATCAGCATCCCATCTCTGGCAAATTGGATACAATTATGCAGGGATTTTCTAGACGGTTCACTATCATCATCACTAAAGCCGCTTCAAAACCATCTGAGAAAACTTCCAAACTGCGCGGCGCTAGAACTTAGTATCAGCATATCCGAACATGATTTCATCAAGTCTGCTAATAGTCTACGTAAGTTACTTTACTTCTTATAAAGCCTCGGTCATAACCCATTGCAGTCGACGCAAACGAAACGCTCAATTTGAAAAAGCATGATTAACATTTATTGGCATTCAAACACGTATTCAATTTCATTAGGCATCGAAAGCGTAACGTATTTTACGAGTTT
>VMBQ01005178.1:0-83373 GCA_007657795.1 Dreissena rostriformis
CTCATAGCATTGCAACTCAAATTAAACAGTAATAAAAGGAAATTTAAAAACTTATCCTTTTGTCTGCGCCAATTTGGTTTGAAAGAATTAATAAAAGTAAAGCCGTATCTCCAGAACTTTGGAAAACTAATCTTATTCGTCGGTACAAACCACTCAGACCGACTTTATCCTCATTTGTTTATGAAAAGAGCAAGTAAGGCGTGACACCAGATATTGGCATGTGAAGGAGACTGTACAGTGATCAATAAAATACAACATAGTAAATATGAACGCTAAAACACATCACCGGACTAGTTGTTATTGACATATACATATAATTTGCTATTTAAATGATTTAAGCTTAGGTCACCGCTTTGGAACGGTCAATACAAACCACTGTTTGTTTAAACCGATTAAATGAGTAGTAGGTCATTGAATAGCAAAGTAAGCATTCAATCATGTCCAGACACCAATAAATAGACAACCATGGGCCGAAAACGACCGTATACATTCTCCATAAATAGTGTCGTCTGACAGCATGTATAGTGCTATTGGACAGCAATCGTAATGTGATGATCGCATGGTAATTGATGAATAGTATTCTTTGAAATTATGTTACGTTTTAAGGATCATCAATACACACTGTGAATAGGAGAATGAATGTTAACGATGCAAGTGTCTTTAGTTATGAAAGTATAAAACACGTAAGTATTATTTAGTTATGAATCGAATAAAAACTCGAAATTGACATATGTATGTGCTTTCTTGAACCGATACAAACACGAGTCCACGATCCACGACCACAATTACTTAACACACCCCATTAATGTGTGTGTAAACCTGAAAGAGAAGCAGGATAATGTTGCAAACACTCGGATTTTGATGCCTTTACAAATGAATACGTTTAAGCTTATAACTTTGCACTGTGTCACATTTGATCTAAAGCAAAAGTACCGTTCTTGATTGACGAAACACGCTTTAAAGTTTTACTTTATTATCTTGATTAGAACTAGTGTTCAGTTGTTTGCCAGAAAGACATGTCATATATTTATAACTATTTAATGATAAATGATAAAACATATTTTTGTATACTTCCTGAATTGCATTAATACATATTGCATTGATTGTTCAGATTTCTTTCTTAAAAAATGTGCGATTATTTGCGATGGCATTATAATTATCTTGAAATATCTGACGTAGTTTTTAATTGGAATGTGACGCATAATTACACGCACAAGCAACTAAATGTTTCCATGTGGCCATGCTACACACATTGTATCATTAATATATATTTATGATGCACATACGAGATCATATAAAAGGTAACTACTATTCTACTAAGTAACTTAATGCTTCCCGCTTAAGTTGATGGCAGAATAAATACATAAACGCTTCTTTCGAATTACAAGTAAACCTTCATGTTTACTGAAACTCATGTATGCAGAAAGCTTATAGCAATGTACATCAATTTAACGCCATGACATGAGTTAAATGTATATTGATTGATTGATTGATAAATAGTACATTATTATGCAATTATCGTCTAGATTACGGGTCCATTAGTAGACTTGCAAATGGAATGTAAATTCGAACACATTACGGCACTCCAATGGTTGAATCACAAGCAGCTGCTAAGAAAGTTCAACTCCCACACAATACTTTCAAAATGTCTTAACGACATAAAATCGGTCTTATAATAAGGTTTTTGTAATTATAAAGTATAGCCTAACTAGCTCTCTTGAACATGATTCATTCTTAAATGCATTTTATCAAGGCGTATGTTTTACTGAAATAAACCTCGAGCACTTTCAATGCATTTGATGCTTTTTTAAAAATGCATTCAACTTTGTTTTGTAGACTGGCTTTTCAAATCAGTTATGACACACTCAATTTGGTTAAGCTATCATGCTCGTATTTACGTGTGTTTACTTATATTATAAGTGATACTCAAAGGTTATGTGCATTATTGAATAATACTCGAAGTCATACTACATATGCTATCACAAAAACATATGACAATGCAAGTGTTTGTGCATAATTATAAAAATAATCAAACTTAATGTTTACTTTACTTGTTATACTGTCTGGAAGACGAAACAAGATGATTCCATTGGCCAAGGGATGTTCATGGGCAGGTTTGAACCGTCGAACGTAACAAGTGAACTTTATCATCTTGTGTGTTCAACAAAAACACTCAATCGGGCAATCGTATTATTTGTGTTATTAGTCGACGTTTCATCTCTGTGTTACCACCAGCCAGTTACGTACCATAAACTGTATTTAAATTGTACACACTTGATTTGATGGTATCCTTGTATTTCAATGTATAACATTTATATCACAGTGAGCCGGAACGGTGTTGGGCTAGTATAATACAATCTGTTTTGACCACAAATGCCCAAATCAAAACCAAATATAATAATAGTAACAAGGATTTCAACATTAAAAAAATCTATTTTCTGAAGTCATAAATCAAAGTCCAGTTGCATCGACATACAATAATACACATCGACAACCTTGCCATGTATACGTAGTTAAAAGACGGAAATATAACCAAATATAATAATAATGAGCATCCATAGACACCGCAAGAAGAGAAACGCCTATTTTACAATTTGTTTTCAAGAAGTTGACAGCTTTTAATCAGTGAGCATAAACCTGCCATACACAGACCATCAGTTAATACACACAAAAGCACGCACGCACTTACGCACATACACACGCAAGCACGCACATTCACAGACACACACACACACNACACACACACACACACAACAACAACAATACGGAATAGTACCTTATGTCCCTTATGTAGAGAATTATGTAAATATTTATTTAATTTAGCACCATTATATCTATTAAACACTATGTTTTATCTGAAGCTGATGATTAAATGACATAAATTTGTATAAGGCATTGTAATTTCAAGATTAAATTTATAAGACGAGCTAAGATTTGATATTTAACCGGCCGGTCAATGATATATGTTCGATTTTACAAAGCGAACCCTATAGCACAAATGTCATCGATGCGAAGCTTATGTCTATTTACGTTAATAACCTTTGCAAAGTACCACCTCTCAAAATAAATCTCGCTTTATGTATAATTATCATATTTATTTAAAGGACATTACTTTTATGCAAAATGCTTTGAACATAAAATATACTTAAAGCCTTTGTTTGTGTCTCTTGTTCGTGTCCATAAAATCTTCCTTTAGAGGAATTTCTTAACACATCGTTCAAATGTTTTGCCAGTTGAGACCATTATCGTAGAGCAAACACCATTCACAGCAATTAAACGTAAAGGTCTAACTTGAAGAATGTTTTTTAGATTGAGGACAAGTGCTGAAGTAACGATTCAGATGCAACAACTGCAAGGTGTAGGTCACTAGTTGAAGGCTAAAAATAACCCTCCTGTGAATGACTATGTGTTTTGGAATACCCTGTGCAAAATTTACCCTACTTACTGTAAGTTTTGATAAAATTTAGTTTTGTAACGCTTTTACCCGATTGAAATCATATAACATTGCCATAAATAATCAGATTGTTGTATGATCAATTTGTAAAGAAAACTGTATTGAATAAATCCAATCAAGTTGAATATACTTGACTATAAGTGTATGAATGTGTATTTATGATTGCTTTATTTATTTATTTTCTGACGATGAGCTGTATCTGCGTAAGTCGCAAATAAACTATGTTCAGTTTTTCTTTTCTCTGTCCTTTTCTCTGAGTGGACAAAATCATATTTTGAAGCGCATGTTTTAGTGATAGCTAGCGAAGACTTTTTAGAAATAAGAAGGCTCCAACGAAATATGGAATAAGCATATATACTCAACAATTGGTTGGTAATTTGATTTTAGGAACGCAAGGTATTGTTAATTAAAATGATGTTTTATTTTGAAAAATAAGATTTTAATAATTATATTTTACGTTTTATGCTACATACTTTTTACGCATATATACATTGTACGCTGAAACTGCTAGGCCGAAACAGAATGTATTTATGTTCGTTTTGTCAGTTCAGTCTTTGTAGATGCATCGTCATCAACGTAGATGTAATTCCATGAGTGGCTATGCTGTCGTTATGTTTTCCAGTGTATGCGATATTTTTAAGACGTTTTCAACTGTTCAACGTAAGACTATTTACATCATAAACAAATACGTCACATATACACATTTGTTTTGCAGGAAATAGATAAATAAGTTTTATCCGATAATGACCGGCCATCAAAACATTTAATACTATTCTGTAGTAAATACACGTGCAGTGTTTAAATTTTGCATTTAACACGTACAAAAGACTGAACCACCGTGTATGTATCTTCGTATATTGGCTATTGAACGATTTTAATATACCCTAATGAACCGGTATTTTATGTTTCTTCCACATAGTCAGTTTTCAATCATTAATTGTCATTAAGACATCACTGTTTAAGAACGGGATATGCTCTAAGTACAATTTAGTTTTACTTTGGTTGTACATGTATATTGTATTGAGAATGTAGAATAACTTATACCCAATTCTTACCGATCCTCTTGTGTGGACGTATCTCTCTAAACAATACACATATTACGTAGTGACGTAACGCTCTGCAATAACATTAACAACTCTATATCTTAACACAAATAAAGTATCGTAAGAGCTCATGTTTATAAACGATACCAGAATTAAGGAACATTTGCGAAACAATTTGAAAGCGGATACAATTAATTAAAGCGGTTTGAACTAAACATTACTCTCTCTATATATATTGGAAAGATATGAACAGAACTATTCAAAACCATGCAATTGATAAATTAAAATGCAAACGCATGTGATTATAGTCTGATTATTCCATCGATTTATGACAAATGCCACCTATCCACTGGGATATATGTCGTCCGTTTACATTCGGCGCAGTATGCAGCCAGGAACAGTATATCCCATTTACTGGGAGGAGCAAGCGTGGGATTTATGTGTTGCTCAGGAAAATTCCGTGGTCTGAGCGGGATTCGAACCAGAGACCTCCCGATTATTAGACCAGCATTCTACCACTAGACCACGGTCCTACTATAATAATTAACATAATTAATTAAAAGTATTATGTATATAAAGCAGATGTAGAATAATATTGTAATTTATGTACTCATATTGTAATTTATACGTCTATATTATGAGAACGCAATCAAAAACATAAAGATTATATATTATCGAAAAAGTATGATTACATTATGATTAAATATGACGGATACGGTAATCAGAAATAAACGTATTGAAATCGTTCGAATAAATGATATAACGTTGTAGTATCGTTAATTGCTATAACATAAGAATTAAAAACAAGTAGGTTAATGTTGTTTTTATATCAGATTCGATGTAAGTATCTATACATACTTCAAATGCACATGTCCTGTAATTATGTGTGAAAACCAGAAATTAAATTTTGCAGAAATTAGCTAATTCGATATCTTTATTTTTAATCGTTATTCAGAGAATTCACTCACCTTGAGTGTCACGTTTTTGTTTTTCGTCTTACAATTAACGTAAATAGTTGTTTTCGCATAACCTTTGGGTGTGCAATTCTCTGTATGTATTTTGGTACAATTGTAATAGTATAGAATCATCTATACTTTTCGCCCAATTCATATGCATGAGCAGATTTAAACTGTGCGCACCTCAGACAGAGATTACGTTGGGTTATCTTAGGGCCCGGGTTGTTGAATATACACACTTAGACAAGATACAGTGGTATGTGGTATTAAGTCTTTTCTACTTCAAAAGACCTGTTTATCAAAGGAAACAAAACGTGTTTAAACCAGTATTTCAACCAAATTACATCCGACAATAAACTCAGTAATATTCCTCATTATATTCTGCTGATGTATCGATACATTCATTGATAAAGGTGACAATGGCCATATGTGTTATGGAGTTACAAACTGTTAGTTACGATGTTTAATTATGAGCAATTTTGATTGTAAACGCTTATAAACGATCCTATCAACATCATTTTTAATTCGATGTATTCCCCGAGTAAACATTATAAAAACAACCCAACCAATGATGTATCAGGTTCATTTATTGTTTTTTTTTAAGCAGAACAGAACAGAACTTTTATTTTCACATGTTACAATAAGTTCAATATCTTTCCAATAAATCTATGTTTGCCTTTATACCCGTTTCGACATCTGTTATAGCGTGGTAAAAACATTATGGTTGAAAAACAAACCTGTATTGTATTAAACTAAGTATAATTGCCAACTGTTGTTTATGTGAATTTATAGTCTAGACTAAAGTGTCATAACAATAATTTCGGTTGTCAAGCGGCGAAAAACTTTTGACGCTCTGACCTTTCTTAAAAAACCACAATCATTTTAAACGCTTCATAAGAATCTCGTGTCAGACGTAGATCAGAGTAAACATTCAGGACGTAAAACAGGACGTTTTGAAATAAGTCTCAAGTTTAATGTTTCAGTTATGGGTTTGCACGTTTCATGCTGCAAATATTTACTGATTTAGTCATTTTACTTTTGAATTTATGCAATCACGATAAATGCCGAACACAATTGTTGTACTAGAAACGACCAAATCTCGTATATGGTCAACAATGAGAAGTGTTAAGTATAGAAGCTTAATTTTATGTTTCTTGAATTATATATCAACAATGACATATTATTTCATTGGTTTCCCTTGCATTATAATCATGTTGTGTCATTCGTACGTGAAGGGACCTTTTGTAGAACATTCCATATCCTCAACGGTTGTAATAGTAGTTTGCTGGTTGGTTTATATATGATTTTTTTCACATGGTTAACATTACGCACAAAACCATGCCAACCAAGTACGATAAGGTCGTGTTTTAGAACAATACTAAAAGCTACAGATAACCGGCTTTCGCGAAAATGTCAAACATTTGTTTTACGCCGAATACTGTCTAGACAACTGCAATTATATTAATTCATTGGTGTTTACCGAGAAATGAATAGAAAGGAAATTGCATTATGTGATGAAAAAGCTCTTCTAAACAGTATCCCGTCGTATCATACATTACATTTGCCGCATTGAATGAGTTCAGAAATGTAATAGACTCGTAGATCGAGTTATTTAGGTATAACTCTGACTACCAAGTGTTTAATCAAATATCAATACAGACCCCATACAATAAAGTTTCGTGCACGTGTCTGACCTTGTTTATACTATTTATGTAACTGGTTTATTAATTTGATAACAACTCATAGGCACTGTATGTAAAATATATTCACGGAACTATGTCGTTACTGTTTCACACAAAACAATTACACATTATTATGTTTAGATCATTATACTAAACGCAGTATCTTCTTCACGATAGTAACATTATTCAAGTACAGATACATGCTTCATTGACCCCTGTCATTACTTCACCATCATTACGCGTCCTGTTTGACAAGGTCGGTGTCCGTTCAGTAGGACAGTGAATTACGAATTTCTCCGCATGAACTTATCTTTAGACATAAATGTACATAAAATCAGCGTTTTCTTTCACACTTATTGCGTTTCTCGAAATAAATTTAGAATTAGATTACTTTTGGTAAAGTAACATGTATATGTCTATAAAATACCGATGTACATTTCACTTACGAATTAGTTCACGTCACCTACTTTTATATTCAACAGATAATTTTTAAGAAATTCGTGGAAACAGTTTCGTGTTTCACCCATTTATGCCTAATGGATTATCCCATTCTTCTAAATTGAATCATTTTTTTTCCAAAATT
This sequence comes from Dreissena rostriformis, assembly GCA_007657795.1. NCBI lineage: Eukaryota > Metazoa > Mollusca > Bivalvia > Myida > Dreissenidae > Dreissena > Dreissena rostriformis. Next base: position 7,719 of record VMBQ01005178.1, read on the forward strand.
AGGTATATTGATTTCTATATTTAGATAATTTCTTACAGAAATTCATTTAATCAAACAGCGCAGACTCTATCTGGGTCTACGCTATTTGCCAGGGCCTTTTTTCTAGACGCTGGGCATAAATGGGTTAATGTTTATTAAAACATAAGCAGCAGAAAACCATAAAACATGGAAGTACATCTTAATAAATCTAATTATAATTCTCATGTATTGGATAAGAAAAAGATGCTTTCTTAGTTATATCGCTGCCAGCAGCCTCAGGCAAATACATCTGTTGTTAGTTTCATAACAAGGCCCATATGAATTCAACTTATTTATAGCATCATATTTTAGAACACACTATATTAAATAGGAAAACATACTTGGCTAAATGTTTATTTCAAATCAACATCGATCATTTCGAATTCTATCGTTTTCCTCTGTGAAGCCATTTCTTGAACTTTCATAATGTATTCATTGTTCCACATTTCATTTTCCACCTCAAGATACGATCATCGAGTTGTAATTTGTAACTTTTCTCTAGAGAGTAAGCCGATGGCGACAATTGAGGTCATTTGTAACAAGAATCATCTGGTACATGTGTTTGCAATGGCTTGACCTTCCGGAAAGTAAATTGGCAATCCATCATGTGTCAACAACACAAGACTTTAATTAAGAGGTTTGATCATATTAACTGGGATTTGGTAAACGTGTTGTATCTTCTTTATATTTGTGCAGGACTTTAAAACATATGTAGCAATATGTCTATACAACAAGTAAATAAGTTGTGTTTCAGACTCAATCGTGTTGCTAAGAAACATGGAATTAAATCAAAATACACCACGTCATGTATCGTATAATATTTAAACTTGTAAACGTCTACAACGCTTGCTTATTTATAAATGCGTTTGAACAACATCATTCGATATCAATTACATATAAGAATAGCAAATAATATTACACCATTGTCCGGATGTACATATTCATTAATGGTCTCCGCATCTTACATGTTATATAATATTATAAATATTTGATTTCCAAAATATGTGACATTTTCCGAATCAAATAACGTTTATCGGAAGATACATGAATGCTCAAATAGGATTGAGAGCTCATGCACTTGTAAGGATGAGTGCAAACGTAGACGTATGATTGTAAATAACTGTTAGTTATTAAAAGACTTTGCGTATTAACATACTGTATTAATTATTGTCATTAGCAATTACCATGCTGTATAGGTTATTTGTTTTGACAATGTACAAATTGACTCATTTATGTATATTGCTTAATATTCACCACACTTTAATTCCATGTTGTGTCAGCCATTAGTTCGAGCATCGAATGATAAATTAATACTTTTGGTTTCGGTGAATACAAATAAGCATGCACCCGCATGTAAGAGCGGCAATGAATTGATTATATTGAGTGGCTTATTTAACACTGGACATGGACAATAAGAGAAAAGAACTTGCAATAAAACACGTATTAACACAATCCGTTTATTTTACTGTACAATCTGTATTTACAAGAACACAATACACTTCTAGAATAGGTAAAGAGCGAACAAATACAATGCTACTAATTGGTCATATTGGTATATAAAGATGTCGAACAGCGTAACAATACTATGACTTCTTCTCAGATTATTACACTTCACAATGTCTGTGTTTTTTATGAGATAAAACAATCGAAAATATAAGATAGGTAAGGCTTTGGCGTACAGAATACTAGATATATAGTTTAACAATTAGATCAATCGAAATCTTAAACTAAATTGGAGAATGATGATTTTTCTGCATATAAGATGTTATGTAACAGCAATTGCTCAAAATGAAAATCAATGATTCAAAAACTGGCGATGAGCATGAAACATTAATTAAACCACAGTCAGATTAACATCTCGACCGCACATTAGAAATCGATATTATTCTATCCTTCCTAAAGCCTAGTGTTGTCAGGATCCTCCTTTCGTTGGTATCCGTCGTTCTCAGATCCATTCACTTTCGCTGTCTTCGGTTTCGCAGGGCTGTAAACATTATGGTATACTAATTGGTATTATAAAGGATTAAGGATAATTGACACTAATTACATGCGTACATATCAAATTGGATTTAAATGTATACCATGTAAAAGGGCATTTATATGAATATAAACGATTTCTAATAACATAATCGATATAATACTATATTACTTATATATTGCAATTATACAATATCCAGTGATATTGATTTTTCTGCGTTAGGTTTAAAAAGACTGACACACATGTAATACGAAAGCCGATATTTTTCAAACTGATTTTCTTGTTGTTTGTTTTACTGAAAACATGTCAATTCGCGTACTGCTTGAGTTTGACGACGTCATCAATGGATTCTGGCAGCGTTTTACCAACGGTTTCAGGAAGAATCAACGTCAGCAGTCCAGAGATAAACATGGCCGCACCAAACAACGTCAGTGGAATCGTTTTGCCAACATCACCCTTGATCAAATCGGCCTGCATAATATAAAAGCGGTTATGGAACGGTAGTTACTAACACTATACAAATTATATGCATCATATTAATTGAATACAAACGAATTATTAATTTATCGTGTTTGTTGTAATCGTCTGAATTAACCATCGTCCTAAACTTGTCATATACATCTTCGCCAATACTCAACAGCGTTGTAACTTGCATTTTGCTATCGATTGTATCTCATGAGGCTATAGTCATATATTAACTTCACGCCGGGTGATTTACAGTAATTAAGTGTCAAACACGAAAGTCATACCTCGTGCTCTAATGATATTTGCTCTTGATGATCGATTATTTAAGGTATCAGTGGTTAACAAATAATGTTGAGAACACAGATTATGTATAACAATCAATCAACATATTACACATGCATAAGAGTATAAAGTGTATATCATTATTAAATAATCATACAATTTTAATCAAGGAAAGCGTGTTTTACAGTGTATGCACATATTATAAAACAACTGTGTAATAGGGAAAAAATGACATACCTACCCGTGTTCGAATTGCATCACTTACACCTTTTAGACATATAGTGCCGCATTGTTTTCTTTTATTTAACATTAAAATAAGAATTATTTATAATAAGTTAACAACTTGGAAAGAAGTATGTTAAAGCACTTATATTGTCATATTTAAGACTAAAAGTTACATGTATTTGATGTTAATTTATTATATTTACTTACCGACTTAGCAATGTATGGAGCGATCATACTTCCCACTCGGGCAACGCCGGAACTAGATCCCATCCCTGCATTTCTCACAACCGTGGGAAATATTTCTGCTGACATTATATAGACCACGCCATACGCAGCCGTAATACACAGTTTTCCGACCATCGCCAACCCAATTAGTAAATAATGAAAATCTACAACAAAAAGCATTTGAAGATCGAACCGCAAAACAAAATACATCAAACTATGCATCAACTACCCAGATCTGGTGGATAACACAGTTTTTAAATATTTAAAAACTGTTTAAGAAAATGCATCTGATATCCATGGATATATACAAAGTTTGCGCAAAACCATGTCATTTTTGTGCCGTTGATGAATGTGTATTATTTTGCAAGTTCTAATTAAATAATAAAATCGTTATCACAAGCAAGCATTTGGATTCATGTCTTTATAATACCACAGTACATATCTCATACGTTTAAACTACTTTACCATCTCCGCCTTTCACGATAGGACCGATCGTGGCAATATTTGCCAATCCTCCTATGAACATGAAGATGACAAAGAGTCGCTTGCGACCCACTCTGTCCACCAGAAAGACATTGAGAAGCTTTCCAGGGTACTCAACTAACGCGAGAAGGGCGAAGTTGAGATAGATGTCGCCACCAAGATTTCCAGTGTTTAAGACAACGCCGTAATATGACATGCTGACCACGAACCTGGCATGTAAACAGTCTATGTTGTGAACTTATAATATGCATGTTCACAATAGTTCATATAGTTTATATAATAGAGCATACTTGTCAAATCTATTTGCATACGACGATATATTTATTTTATACTTTGTAATCAACGATATTGACTTTAAAACTTCACTGTGTTCAGTTTTGAATAATGTGACTGAAATTCATCAATTTTATCGTTACCGTACAGTCAAACTTTGTTGTAAGAATAATGGTAAAATTTTAAATATATTTAAATTATGGCATTTGATTTGTAATCGGTTTTCTATAAAGAAAACACGATATCATACCAGTTAAAGAAGATAATCAAAGTCCACCCGGCTAAAGTTTTGTTAGAGAACAGTTGCCATACTCGGCCCTGTTGGGCAGGTGGTGGTAGCTCGTGGATTAATTTCTCGTTCAACATCGTCCCATTCGTATTTGCTACCTTACGAAGAATCTTAATCGCCTCCTCGTTGCGATTCTTGCTTATCAACCATCGGCAGGATTCCGGAATAAGCCTGTTCAATGATATAGATTATGATACTTGTCAAGCACACCAGCATTAATCTGATACTTTTTAATTACATTATTATGAACTACACGTTTGAATGATTAATATTGGCATGTTCAGATTTTGTTCAGGTGTTTGAAATGGATTAATGATACCAGAACAGAAATATAGTTGAATATTACGTTATCTATTTAACATGATTTTATAAATATATTCATAATAACGGTATTTTAATTTATCATACCACCACATTGATATCTGCTTGATATCCTGTTGCCTGATATCTTTTTTTATATCACGGTCAACAGGAAGTTCATATATCAGTCATGTGTGGAGGCTACTACGACTTAACAAAGAAGTTATATTTTATTGTAAAAAGTAATCAGATTCATCAAAACAAACAATTTGATACCAAGATGTATTACATTTTATCCACAGAAATCAACACAAACAGCAAAAAACGTATTTTCCAAATATTTAAAATGAATGTGTAAATGCTGATGACGTCATGTTTGACAGGAAGTTGTTAAATCAGTCGATATTTGGATGTAAGTCATTTTACTCGGAATGAACTATAAAGTCATCATGTTTAGTAAAATAAAATCAGATTCAACAAAACAAACACTTTGATACCAGGATGTATTATATTTTTGACACAAAAAGCAAACAAAACAGCGAAAAACATATTTTACAAATATAAAGCGCAAGTGCTCATGACGTCATTAGTAACAAGTTAAACGTCAACGATCATATTCATTCCCGCTAAAAATGCAGCGTCGTAGCGATTTTGATTTAATTATTTCTTTTAAAACGGGGACTTAGAGAGAGGTATGATAAACAGAAAAACAGGTTACTGCCTGATCTTTTTGTAATATATCAGGCTCGGCACGAATAAAATAACGGCTCGGCAAGCCTCGCCGTTATGTTATTCTAAGCCTTGCCTGATATATTACAAAAAGATCAGGCAGTAACCTGTTATTCTCTATATATTAATGCATAAAGGTCATTGTAAGGATACTTTATCGAGCTATAACTCTGACAATTCTGAACCATTGTCGCATTCGACTTTACCAATTAACAACCAATTTAAAAATCACAGTTACTTGTATGAACTAACCATTACTTGGCGCATGTAATTGTTAAACCAGTAATCACTTATCGCGATTAATTTACAAATAAGTTCATACACTTCGACATTTAAACTTATTTAATGAATATCTCTTAAATTGTGTGATATTCATCTGGTAAGAAATCAAGACTTAGATAAAGCATAATACAATTAGATGATAAATAAGCATTTGTTTACCAGTAATAAGGAAGAAACAGGCATCCGGGTAGTGAAATCGCCAAAATATAGTATTTCCAATCTCGTATTAGATACACCATGAGAATGAGGAACATCTGTCCAGTGGTTAAAAACAGGGGTGATATTGTACCTGACCACAGTCGCTTGTTTGGCCCAACCAGCTCCATGCCTGAATAAAACAAATAATTTCAACGAGTAAAATGTATCTAGTAGCATTTATGATGATTGTTATAAATGCAGTTGCAAAAAGCACATAATCAACTACAACAATTCAACTTAATGAAAATAGAACAACAGAATATGTTAACTACGAAACCATAATGCTTACCAATGACATACGACGTCATGTAGACTCCAAGAGTCGCGCTACCCATAAGAAACATCAGGACACAGAACCCCACGTATTCAGTCATACCTAGTATGCCAAGGGACGCAGCCAACTCCACAAGAAGGGCAAGATAGAACACCTTACGTCGACCGATTCTTCAACAAGATGTTTAAACATGCATACAATAACAACAAATAAATGTCATGCCCTTGAAGCTGCGTCGAATTTATTACAATGGGACACATATTGAAGTTGATTATTTGATCTAAGGGTTGCACAACTCGTGTTTTGCTGTGTATACGTAAATGATTACTAGGTACCGGTATCGCTTGACAATGGCATAAAATGATCTATTATTCATGCATGTCTTATTTAATAAAGTCAAACCTTTAAGTCAAGTATTTTAAGTTTCAGACACGCAATGATTGTGTGTATTTTTAACTTTATTCTTTTAAATTACTAAAATATACACACAACTAAAACGTACATATCCGACAGCTGTCCGAAGAATATAGAACCGGTTAAGACACCAAAGAAGAAAACCATCTGGGCGTTTGCAATTTTAATGCCGTCGCCGCACACAAGGTTCAGCTGCAAAATAAAAATACAACGTACGCAAGTATATATATATATGCATTGACATGAAGAGACATTTCTTTCAACTCCAATTAATGTTATCATATGTTCTTCTTATTAACAAACATACTGTTCTTCAATTTCATATTTAATATAACGGAATGTTTACACTCAATGTAAAGTGTTATAAATGTTTCGAATAAATGTGAAAAGCTATAAAGTATTGACGCAAATTGTAACAGCCAATACACTTTTGGTCTTACATAAATTATCATGATTACGTCAACAGAACACGATATGTCAGAAATGCAAAAAATTCTTCTATTTGTGTAAAATGGTGTGACTTTATGTAACAAACAACAATCTCTTAAGAGGTTAAGTTAAAGAAACATCCCTTCCGCAATACAGTCTTAACCAATAGATTCAACTAGCCCACAGTAGCATGCATTCCCGTTGTGTTAGTACCATTGATTGTGCACATTTACGGAATCCTCTATGCTCGTTCCAATTACCTGCTTAGCAAAAGTATTCGTGTAGACGGCATCATCGTAGACCCATTCAACGCATTTGAACGTCGTATTAGAGTTACCCTCATTTCCGTTCACATAAAGCGAACATTCCTCATACTTCTTTTTATCAATGCTTGGTGGAGGAATCCATTCTGCAATCAGGTCCGCGTGAGCCTCACTTTGAACGGCGTACGTGTCATTCGGCAACACCGGGATTTTGCATCTACGAAATGAGATTCAACAGGTATTTTATTTCACTGAAAGGTACCGCGCATTACTATAAAGATGAGTGTTTTATGTTGATTCAAAAACTTATAATAGTGTAAATACAAAAATAGAACAATTTACTTTTGTATGCAGAACATCTTTTTTATGAATACACGCCAAGAGGATAATAGGCTAAACAGTTTGCACTGAAATATACAACGTCTTTTTGCAAAACATCGCAAAAACTCAATAAAAATGTACTACAATTTAGCTGTCACCCATATAAAACAGCCCCCGTTAGATCTGGGTTCAAGATAATTTAGTCGGCCCACATTAGAAACATATGTATATAAATGACGGTTAATTTTTAAATACGCAATGATGCAACATATAAATGTGAGGTACATTTGTTATAACATATAAATGCCACTTTAGGTACGTGGAATCTATCATCTATGTTAAATGTCTATACATATGTATACATACCGATGTGCGGGTACTCCAAGCAGGAACACTTGTACGACGAGATGTGCGGATACTATAAGACTTGGAAGACACAGAAGAAAGTATATCCGCTTCTGAAGTGGACCAAACTCCCCTATATCCTTCAAAATATCGTCAAAACTCATCTTTCCGAAATCGACTACCGTTTGAGACAATTTTACACGCTGTTTACAAATTAAGTTACGTGAACCAGTTTAAAGTGGGTATGTATACTTATCACAAAAACATTACTAAAGCGGTTTGAGCTGAAAATTACTAAATGTATGTGTAATTGAGATTGAGAGCTATTTAATTGTTAAGCATTATTTCAATAGAAATACGTTCATTATATATTAGACATTACATGAACATACTAATATTTTATATATGAACTTATATTGCAAGACAAATTCCTATAACAGTTATGCGAACGCAGTTCAATATTGTATATCATAGTGGGCTTAACGTTATTTAAAAACAGGTTCATTATGCTATGTGAAGGAAGGACCAAACAATAAACATTTTGTAATGAATTAAATTGTATACCGTTGTATTTCCCTTTTCTCCCAAATCAGCTTTTTCCATTTTCTTTCGCAAAATAGACATTTATTTCAAATTGCATTTCACGCTGTTGTCTTTCAAATATTACATCTGTCATTTAAATGCTGTCATATGTATCATACAAAATGCACGTCAAACAAACGTTGTTATATATCTTAAGTAAAGTGATACAGCACTGTGTATGTTTAATCACCAAAGAACCATGTGTTAATATAGCTTTATGTCCAGTGATGTTGCGAATTTGATATAAAAAAACCAACACAAAAATAACGTGTGTAAATATACCTGCAAGGCAATAGATGTTGCGAAATGGAATACATTTGCAAACAATCATGTGTATATATATATGTATATATTTGCGTATTCATATCCCTGAACGCAAATGTAAGTTTTTTAGAATAAGTAATTGGGCGGCATTTCTGTTTGTGTGTTGTTTGTGAAATATTTAAATACACGTGCAATTTAATTATCTAAATAAGTTAACCATCCAATATATATGAAAGGGCAGCTTTAAAATGCGCGTTTATCAAACGCACCGTGATTTGGGTTATCTCATGGACCAAGGTTGTTGAGTATAAACACTGAGACAAGATACATTGGTATGTGATATGTAATCGCCCCAACTTCAGACTCAGCTTATTAATGAGTATTGTAGCTCACATAAATTTGTCCGTATAAATAACAGTCTAGGGTCGTTAAATACGATATAGAAAATCACGATAATACGGAGCTTTCACCATTTTTTCTTAATATGTTTACCTAAAGAAATTCTTAAAGTTTATGTTATATTTATTATGTTAATAATGATTGTTTAATTTAAAAGTGGAGGGTACATTTATAAAAAATAATAAAACAAAACAACAACAATTATTATAATTAAAATACTTATAATAATGATACTAATAATGCTGATAATAATAATAATACTAATAATGATAATAATGACTAATAATGATAATATTGATAATAATAATAATAATAGTAAAAATAATAATAATAATAATACTTCAACTTATAATAATAATAATAATAATAATAATAATAATAATAATAATAATAATAATAATAATAATAATAATAATTGACCTGTGCTTTTGGTAAATAATAAGACTGTCCCCGAATTTCAATGAAATGTCTGTTAAATAGTTAAATATAGATAAAAAAAACAAGCTTTTATTTTGTATGAAACTTGTTTAAAAGTGTAAATATGTTTCGATTAGAACTTGTTTGGAGAGTTATACATTTTTGTCAAGGTGTGTGCCTTCAAAATATGTTATTATTTAATGCTTGTACACCGGATTAAAATGTTTGGTATAATATAAAACATATAATTCATTCCAATTTTATTACTCAGTTGTTTAAAATTCACCGGAGCAACTTAATTCAAACTTCACGAGATTCGATGAATTGAAGAAAATACAACTAAAGTATAAACCCTTATTGTTGACAAACCAACAGAAGTCAGCATTATATAGTACAAATTCCAGATAAATGTATCTTATCTGAAATGTTTGTACAATAACTCTTCGGTTGTCACGCTATGAAAGGCTTCTGACGTTTCGCCCTTTATGATATCTGTATTACAGTAAACACACGGATGTGAAACTCTCAACATAAATCTTTGGAAAGACATAAAGCAAGGCGCCTTTTCTCTCGCTGACGTGTAAAGACTATCCTAACGTTTAATGATGAGAGTTTTGAGATGTCTTGCTGTAAATTTTCTGGATGTGTCATTTATCCTTTGCATCTCTGAAATATTGATTAAGAAAGAAAATAGTCGTGATGCTAAAATAAACGAATTTCGTTTATAATCATTAACACGATTTTTAAAGAACAATGCATAAGGCATTTGTATCAACTCGGTAAATTTAATTAAAATCATTATTAGTTTGATGTTAAAAAACTTTATATAATATGTATTGTAATAAAGATATCGTAAAGAAGTGCTAGTTCTTTTGGATTTCGAAAGGTGTGAATTCAGTTATAAATTGAACTGAGACAATATTTACATAAGACATCTTAGCAATCGGCACCAATCAAAATAATAATTGTCCGTGTTACTTGTATAAACAGTAAGTGGTGTTTACATACATTAAACATGAATTGTCAAATATCCAGTAAAACTATATAACATATTTGAGAATTATGTTAAGGAAGAGAAATATACACACTGACGGGAATTTAAATATGCAAATATTAATACATATTGAACATTTATATCATAGGTTATAGGAAAGTATTCATTAACATACCTAATCCAAAACGGATTGTTTTCAAAAGATTGTCATTTCATCGTACTACATATCTCTTGATATTACTTGTAGTCTTCATACCGTTTACTTAGACTTGTTTTCAGACTGTGTCTGGTGTATTTGAAATAGATTAACACAGAATGCACGGTATCCTTAACTAATTGGAACTCCAATAACATCTCTCAGAGATCGCCATTTGGTTAATGATATTGACGGTGCATAATTTAATTTGTATCAAAGGAATTGTGTCCTTGAAATTATGGAAAAGCGAATTTTCACAAACAAGTAAAATAAAAAACTGTTTTTGTTGTTAACATCACATAAGACATAATTGTATCAATGTAATGATGTTTGTTAAATTTGTTATATTTATATTACTCACGCCCGGTTTTGATTAAGTGAAAAATTTGGAAAATAAATACGGCACAAAAGCATGTTTAATTTGAAAAAGGAGCAAATAAGAAGACCATGCGTTTTTAAAACGCGAAGTGATTATTGTCAAATGAATCATACTTCCATAACACATAACATATTGAACGGTTACAGAAGTAACCGGGAAAAATAAACCCTCGTCACAATCAAAACATTAGTAAAGGAAATTGACCTATCGCCTATTCGCGAAAGGACAAAACGAACAACGCGTCAAGTGCTTATCGCAACATAATGTAGTGGCGATCTACATTCTGTCAATCCCACCAGCGACATGTTTTTAGGGAATACACTTGAAATAAACTCGTTCGCACATGGTTACACGCTCTCCAACGGAATATGCATTAAAAACCCAGATCGGTACGTCCATCCTACATTACAGCTAAAATGTAAATACAATTCCAAAGTTATAAACGTAAATACGTTCTATATTGCCGCAATGTTGTAAATGTAACATTGCAATGAGAGTATAATGCAAGTGTCTTTACTTCATTTATTATAAAAAGGTATAAACATTGTAATAAAATGATACCATCCAATAAAGTGTGTAATTTGTGTGCATGTTGACAATGTACAATGTTTTATTGAAATACAGTATATGGTACGTACCTGGCGGCGATTAATTGGAGATTTAACGTCGACTTATAACAGATTGATTGTTTTTGTTGAATATACAATAGGATAAAGTTTATTTTTTACGTTCGATTTTTTAAACCTCCCTATGAACCTTACTTGGCCTATGGAATATTTTTATGTCGTCTTCTGGACAGTTTAAAAATTAAAGTAATCATTTAGTTTGATTATTTTTATAATATTGAGGAACACTAATATTGAAATATGTTTTTTTTTTGTAGTAAGTGTAGTATGACTTCGAGCGTTTTTCAATAATACACATAACCTTTAAGGATCACTTCTTATATAAGTAAACAAATGTAAATATAGAGAATATTATGTGAGTGTTGGATAAAGATCAAGTTTATCATGCGAGGCAAAGAACCATGGTAGCGCGAGGCTTTATCTTTATCCAAAAAATCACATAATATTCTTTTTATCCTATTATGTCTTCCATTTTTACATTAATAATTTTCAAATATTGCATTTTTATACGATTTTGTTCTTCCACAGTTGACAAACGCAGATTCTCCAGTTTTTGGAAAAACCAACAAATTATCTAAAACTAGCACGCGACAGGTCTATTCAACAAGGTGGAACAGAGGCTACTTTATTCCATGGGGTGTTATACCGTCAATGCATGTCTGATAATGGGATAAAAAAGCATGCTAGTTAAACCAATAGAGCGTGGCTTAACTTATTTAAAACGCAATTCTACACAAACAAGTTCAATGCATTTTAAAAAGGCAACAAATCGTATGAAAGTACATGAAGTTTCTTTCAGTGAAGCATGCGCTTTGGGAAAATGTGTTTAAGAATGTATATCATGTTCAAAAGAGCTAATTAGACTATAATTTATAATAACTAAATCTTCATTATTAGAACGATTTTATAGCGTTTTGAACTTTTGAAAGTATTTGGGGGTATTGGACTTTCTTAGAAGCTACTTGTGATTCAACCATTGGAGTGCCGAAATACGTTCGAATTTACATTCCATTTGCAAGTCTCCAATGGACCCGTTATCTAGAAGATAATTGCATAATAATGTAGTATTATATATAGATTTACCTCACGTTATTACGTTCAATTTATGTATTGTGCTTAAGCGTTCAGTGTTTCATTCCACAAGATTGTTTTATTTTAATTCGAAAGAAGCATTTATTTATTTATTATTCCATCAACCTGAGAGGGAAACCTTAAGTTACTTTGCACAATTTCCAGATCATTCATATACCATTGAATGTAATTTCGTTTGTGTTATTTACAATAGTTAAACATGTGTTGCATGGCAAATTTTAGTTGCTTGTCCGTGCAATTATTATTTTTTATAATGCCAATTTAAAAAGGTTTCAGATAGTTCTAGCTTACTCTTATGAGATGGCAAATATCCACACATCTCTACAGACAGCAATCAGAACAAGAACTGCAATATGTATTAATGAAGATCAGGGGGTATTAAAAACATAAATTTTACAAAACACGACATCAAATCTTAAGACACTTGCATCGTTAACATTCTTTTATTCATAGAGTGAATTAATGATTCTTAACACGTAACATAATTTCAATGAATAATATTCATCCACGACCATGGGATCATCACATTACGATTGCTGTCAGATAGCACTCTACTTGCTGTCAAACGCCACAATTTATGTAGAATTATACGGTCTTTTTCGGCCCATTATTTTCAATTCATTGGTGACTGGTCATAATTAAATGCTTACTTGGCTATTCAATGACATACCCAACGAACACAGATTAGGCTCAGTTAATATTGATGGTTGGCAATAAATCGTGTGTGGTTTTAATATACAAATTATGCGTTAAGTATGCTACCATATATAACCTGTTGGATAGTGGTATTGCAAATACTGTATTTAGTCATCGTTAAGAGCAAGTATTTAACGGACAGATTGTTTTTGTACTGTCAGTAAAACGCAAACTTGATTGATAAATTACATAGACATATATACCAGATCTTGTTGTATAGTAATACACGTAGAACCAATGTTTTTGGGGGTAAATGTACGGTTCAGTGTGAGGTGATGCATGTCATTTCATCGGTTTAATCGGTTTAAACAAACAGTTGTTTGTACTGACCGTTCCACGGCGGTGACCCCAGCTTTAATCATTAAAATAAACATTATATGTATATATTAATAACAAATCATCTCGTTATGTTTTTTGCGTGCATATTAACTATGTTGTATTTGATTACAGTCAAATACAGTCTCTCGATAGTTACATTTATTCCCTGATAACTAGGTCAACGGGTGAACTTCATGTTCTGTTTATTTGTTAAGGATAGATCTGTATTGAAATATGCCTATCACATAGACATAGCGTTTTCATTTTCATGTACAAGACAATCAGATAATGAATAATTTTCCAATCCGTTTATGCATACTTGACATGGCATGTGCCAGTATTTTGTTTAACAATTTACAATAGTTAAGCCGACTCTCCACAATTGTGGAAAACTAATCTTTTCGTCTGGAAAGAATTTATAAAAGTAAAGCCTTATCTACACAACTTTGGAAAACGAATCTTATTCTAAGATAGATAGATTTATTTCGGAGGTAGCATACAAACACACAATGCATTTAAAAAAAATGTACATAAAACAATATGAAGTAAAAAAAAAAATCATAATTGAAAAGTACATGCATATAATGCACTATGGCATGCACACCAACGCCAAGGATTACACAAAAAAGGGCAATATCCCTTATTTCCATTGTGGTCCTTGAAATTCTTCGGTACAAACCACTCAGGCCGACTTTATCCTCCAATGATTTTAAAAACCGATAGTTAGACGTGACACCGGATATTGACATATGAAGATTACAAAAAGAGGAGATTTACTGCACAGTGCGTTATATTTATGCCGATAACAATAATAATGTGTTCATGTGATTATATAAGCTGAAGATGTTCTCGACAACCAACTTAATTTGAAGACATTTTTTACACCAATCGACGCATGTTGAAGATGTGTTTTGATAAACTTGCCTCGTAAAGACAAATTCTCACTTTGCCGGTGTTTACTTTATATAGTCATTTTCGTCCAATAACATGTGAAAACGGGTCTTATGACATTTTTGAGAATACTGGGTGTTCTGAATGGGTGGACTTTTGAACGCGTTTTCTTAAGATGTCACAAAGACAGAATGTATACGGTTCGTATAGTAATTGACCTGTGTTTCAAAAACGCAAAACATAGTTTTGGTCAATGCATACACGGTGTTTAACACCCATATTTGACATATGCACGAAGGATTTCCCTGCGTATTAAATGCAATCTAGCGTGGTTCCATGCTAAGATTGAACGTCATGCAATACATTTGGAACAGCATTAACATTCGGATTCGAATCCCAACTCGGTTTGCATGTGTTTTGATTTGAACAAAGAGTTTGAAAATTGTCAATTTGTTAATCTGTGAACAAGTCCCTTTAAGAAGTTAATTGATATCAAAAAGCCTATATCAAATTGACTTACGTTAGGCGCATATTCTAGCTACTGCAATTTGTTTAAACATAAATAAAACAATTAACGTTAGAGTATGTATTGCATAGCCATTGGTAAGATATGACCATACTGACAAAATACATACCTGCTTGTAAACTGCACATGGCATTTAGACCTACCATAATAACATCTTTTGAACAAAATACGAATGTTTTGCTTGAAAGGACAATATTAAAGACCATTATGATGTGTTGAATGCACTTCGTGTATTTTCATTGAAGGTCGATACTATTGGTCCCCTATATGATTTTTTTCTCTATACACAATTTATTTTTCTACTGTATATTCCGTTTTTTGTATTTGACCTCTTCCATTTAAATTTATAATCACTAAAAGTCGATAAACTAAATGATTACACCTGTGTTATCTGATATGTCGCAAATGTGTATTCAAAATCAAATGCTCGCGGTTGCATATGGACTTGTAATAATTGTTAGGAACCCTTATAGCTACCCCGTCATGTATGTGAGCTTTGTTCGATGGCTTGTTTGCATCCCTATGTTACAACATGTATTGAATGTGTGTATTGCGTCGGCGTTGATATAAAACGCTATCAGACGTGTATAATTAAGTGTTATAAACCTACCTCGGGTAAAAAGGGGTTGCTAAACACAACATTCTAAAGGGATTAAACTCACATTTGGTTCGCATCTTTTGAAGATCATAGACTGTCCGGATGTATTGATTGATTAAAATAACTGGACACAAACGTGAAACTTCAAAAGACGATGTGTCATGTGTGCAAGTCGTCTTCCTAGCATAAGTGTTTCAGATAACACTAATCAGTCAAATATCAAATTTGGTCATGCAGCATATTATCCAGACTGTAACTTTGGTGTTCACCAATCACTTTTGAACTATTATATCTGCCCTTTTGACAAAATTCTTGATTTTGTTGCTTACTGTGTGTTGTGAAGCCATATAACGAACACTGTGTCTATTCCTTACCATCGATCATGCATTCAATGGCTGGACAAGAAAGTCGTAGAGAAGCATTAAGAAGAAACCTTTACGATGGGATTATTTGCGGACCGTATAAATTATTATGTAGTCTGATACCGAATAGTTTGTTAATTGTTACTTTACCTTTATCAACGCGGATGTTCGACATATTCAATAACTGTTATTCGGTACTCAGTAAACACTGCTGTTTACATGTGTAAACTGACCTAAATTAAGCGGTTAATGTGTGTCCTTCGTACTTAGTTGACCGCGCATCTGCTGTCAATGTGTGAATATTGATGAGGCACCTATGTATATGACGGTTATAAGTTGCTTGTAGCTTGGGATAAGTCGAGTTCCAAGTAAGGTCCATTGAATGATTGTTACAAATGTCACATATGCATTGATGTAGTGCGAGATGTATTATAGATATCTGTTCTGGAAGGTCATCATCATCATCACCATCATTATCATCATCATCATCATCATCATCATCATCATCATCATCATCATCATCATCATCATCTTCATCATCATCATCATCATCATCATCATCATCATCATCATCATCATCATCATCATCATCATCATCATCATCATCATCATCATCATCATCATCATCATCATCATCATCATCATCATCATCATCATCATCATCATCATCATCATCATCATCATCATCATCATCATCATCATCATCATCATCATCATCATCATCATCATCATCATCATCATCATCATCATCATCATCATCATCATCATCATCATCATCATCATCATCATCATCATCATCATCATCATCATCATCATCATCATCATCATCATCATCATCATCATCATCATCATCATCATCATCATCATCATCATCATCATCATCATCATCATCATCATCATCATCATCATCATCATCATCATCATCATCATCATCATCATCATCATCATCATCATCATCATCATCATCATCATCATCATCATCATCATCATCATCATCATCATCATCATCATCATCATCATCATCATCATCATCATCATCATCATCATCATCATCATCATCATCATCATCATCATCATCATCATCATCATCATCATCATCATCATCATCATCATCATCATCATCATCATCATCATCATCATCATCATCATCATCATCATCATCATCATCATCATCATCATCATCATCATCATCATCATCATCATCATCATCATCATCATCATCATCATCATCATCATCATCATCATCATCATCATCATCATCATCATCATCATCATCATCATCATCATCATCATCATCATCATCATCATCATCATCATCATCATCATCATCATCATCATCATCATCATCATCATCATCATCATCATCATCATCATCATCATCATCATCATCATCATCATCATCATCATCATCATCATCATCATCATCATCATCATCATCATCATCATCATCATCATCATCATCATCATCATCATCATCATCATCATCATCATCATCATCATCATCATCATCATCATCATCATCATCATCATCATCATCATCATCATCATCATCATCATCATCATCATCATCATCATCATCATCATCATCATCATCATCATCATCATCATCATCATCATCATCATCATCATCATCATCATCATCATCATCATCATCATCATCATCATCATCATCATCATCATCATCATCATCATCATCATCATCATCATCATCATCATCATCATCATCATCATCATCATCATCATCATCATCATCATCATCATCATCATCATCATCATCATCATCATCATCATCATCATCATCATCATCATCATCATCATCATCATCATCATCATCATCATCATCATCATCATCATCATCATCATCATCATCATCATCATCATCATCATCATCATCATCATCATCATCATCATCATCATCATCATCATCATCATCATCATCATCATCATCATCATCATCATCATCATCATCNTTTTTTTTAGCAGTCACATAAACAACCAAGCAATGTAATATGGAATTTTTACAACCATTATTGCTGCTTCTTCCTGTATTTGCGCGATGATTTTCTAAAATATTAACTCCGTGACGCTATATTCTCAAATCTTTTTCTATAAAGAAGGAATGTAGTTGACAATTGTTAATAGTTTTATTTGATCGTTCGTCAAAAAGTTGTAACTCTGTTACTCTTGTATCTTCAATGCAATTGAGTAATTAAATAGTAATTAAATTGAATGCGTTTTAATTCCCTTTTATTATTGTTTAATTTGAGTTACAATGCTATGACGTTAATTTTTATTTACACTTAAATGTATTATGAATATTGCTGGGCCAAGTGTGAGGTTGAGCGCTCTATAACCAGGTTTAAACCCCCAATGCGTTGCATTGACCGTTCCAAGGCGGTGACCCCAGCTTTATTCTTATTTGTGTTTATGTTGTTTTGTATTGTGCTGTATTGTGCTGTTTTGTACTGTTTCGGCAATCGGTCACTTGCCATAAATAAAGGACCAACTAATTGTTTGTAATAAGATTTCAATACTGCTCCAGCAGCTGGAGTTTCACTTCTTTATATTCACTTTGGTTTGCATACATAGTCTAGTATGACGTTGTCAGTTATTGATCTTTTACCGATTATGATTATATTATTGTATATAATACTATTCGAAATATAATATAAAACTTTAATTGTTTTATATGTTGAAATATGAGTTAAAACTTTCAGAATGCTTTCCCGTTTATAAAAAATGTATCTCGAGGAAGTATTAGGCTCGTTTTAGATTTGACAGTTATAATAACCAATAACTATGTTCATTGGCATAAACCGTCAAGGGTGTTTCGCACACAAGTATGCTATTTGTACATGCTGTCTTGTTGCTATATTTGTGTATGGACTATGTCACGTTATACATACTCATAATACAAATAAGCGAAGTATCTTTAGCACTTGCAGAAGTGTACACACATTTTGGTTTATGAACGAAATGATGATTATTGTTATGGCATGCGGAACATTAATCGTTCCAATGCTATCCACTGCGCAGCGAAGTTTTTGTCTTAAATCCATCTATGGGCAAATACGCGATTGGTTACTCTAAATCCATCAAAAACGGAGCCCCTAAAACTATCGTTACAAAATTATCGTTCAGTTCACTCGCCGCTTTATCTTAATGACTCGAAAGTCAATGAAGTAACGTCTCACACGCATCTTGGTTTGAATTTCTCAAAGCGATGCACTTGGAATGATAACATCGATTCAATCGAGAAAAAAACAAAGTAGCGATATATTTATTTAATGAGGTCGTTTAAGTTAACTCTCGATCGAAAATCCCTTCTTACTATATATATCACATTTATACGACCTATTGAATAGAATATTCTGACGTGTTATTAGATTACATTGCTACACAAGACGAAATTAATATAGAAAACATAACAAATTATGATGCAATAATAATTAGTGGTGGAACTCGCTTGGCAACATGACATAATTTATGTGGCCAATGTCAAACCCTTATAAAAAAAAGAGAACAAAACACAAATTTACTCTTCTATAAGATGTTAAATTCTCATACACATCCATATTGATCACTTCTGCTATGGGATATAGAAGGGCTTATATACATCGAATCTCTGGTAACATCCGTACATCCCATGTAAATTTTAGTTGTTCTCTCGGTACTTTCTTCTATCAACCATTGAAATATGGAACTCTAACAGCTTCAAGAAGATCGGCCCGTTCGCTCTCTGCCTTTAAACCAAATGTTAACAAAGACCAAAGCAAGTCCCTATGCAATACCACGGCGGAGAACGATATATAATCTCATTTACGCATTTTATCAGCTTAAATGAACATAAAGACATTTAAAACATAGTAGAGAGTGTGAAAGTTGCCCTATGTATCAAATGAGTTATCCCATTTGTAAATCTGCCATCTTTCAATCCAATCACCTGCGTGTCTTTGTTTTTGCTTATTCGGATAACGGTTCGGGACTTCTTGAAGCATATCACATAACACCACGATGTCATTGAAATACACAGTCATGTATTATTAGAAACAGTCGTAAATCGCTGTAAGTTGCTAGAGAATACACATGCTAAAACTATGTAAACGTTTATGTGTGTGCCATTCCACTATTTTAAGTGTTTATAAATGATTTAAATGTCAACCTTTAATTTTCTAAAACATAAGCCAACACACGAGTTTGAACGAGGAATAATTAAAATGTTGTTAAATTCCATGAACTTCGAAACTACCAAATAATGCTAAGCCCTTAGCAGATACTCGGTTACTTTTACTTATTGCAGAATCGAAGATTGTGTCTATGAGTCGTATGAACACATTTGCACACAAACGACAGTGTACATGTCTTCTGTTTACATATATGGGGTTTTTTGACAAGCACAAATTGTTTGCAGTTATAAATGACTGTAAGTGTGTTGATATTCTGGTACCCTTTCTTCTGAACAGGTGTTCATCGCGGTTTTACCTTTTGAAAACAGATCGTAATTAAATCGGAGATAACCGTTCTAACTAATAACATTAAAACTATTTAAAATTGTAAGATTAAAGTTTCCGTAATCCACTAATGCCATCGGATTAACTGTACCAAAATTAGTCGTAAATATTGTGTTTTTTGTTGTTGGTAATATAAGTTTATTTGGACAACAACGTTATAGTATATTTGCAAAATGAATGCATTTTTCAATAATCACAATGTGATGAAAGCTTTGTAGAGGATTCCTTTGGTGAATAATCCAAATTTATTTCAAATGTGGATTTAGAAACATTTCACGTGTAACGAAGCACAGATGTAAGACAAGGAAAGTAGGTAGATTTGGCTAAGGAGAGACCAACGACAGTGGTTTGAGACTTCTTGAGTTCGCCAGAAGCCACCAACCCACCCTGGCCAACACGCTGCACCCACACAAGCCGTCCAAAACAGCGACCTGGCATGCTCCAAACGGGAAAGTACTCAACCAGATCGATTTAAACAAGGCGAACACAAGAAAGTTTCCTGGTGCATACATCGGCAGTGACCATGACTTAGTGCTTACCATCATCAGGCAGAAGTTAAAGAGCAAGCGCATCACGAAAAACCCTCGCGTTAGATTTGACTTGGAGTAATTGAAAGATCCAGTGATAGAAGAGGTTTTTCCAGCACATATGGGTGGCAAGTCTAAAACAATGACATCTGCACCATAACCAACGACATCAAGATGTCCTTCTGAGTCGGCCGATGAAGTGCTTGGGAGAGAGAGAAAGAAGAACAAGCCATGGGTGACGACCGAAATCATGGACCTTTGTGACAAAAGTAGAGAGCTGAGGCATGATAAGTACACCAGCCTGGACTCTTAGGTAAATTACCAGAAAGCGAACAAGGAGGTAAGTAGGAAGATGAAAGAGGCCAATGAGAAATGGATTGAGGAACAATGTACCATTATGTCGACCGTCAAACGACAAAAGCTGGCTTGGTTTGGACACTTCACCAGGCACGACTCTCTGTGCAATACTGTTCTCCAGGGAAAGCTAGAGGGAGGTAGACGTTGAGGCCGTCAGAGAAAAAACTGGATGAACAAGAGTGGATATCCCTTCAAATGGATGAATTACTCTCAGCAGCACACAACATATCTGACTGGAGCAGGATTTCTGTATCGTCGTCCCTCATTTCCCCCCAACGGCCAAACCTGTCAAGGGATAGATGATGATGATGATGATGTATATCGGATCAACACTGGGTCATGTGGTTTCATAATTTATGTTAATGCTGTTAAAATACACTTGATTCAAATGGTTTCAGTAATTTGTTGTTGTTCAAGTATCATGCAATAAAATACATCTATACTTTAAAAGAAAGAGTCCGTGATTTTTTTACATTAAAACTTGGTATGAATGCATACAGTATCAGAATAAGCTTACTCTATATTTGAACAATATTTTTGGTTTGAAAAACATTACTTGAAATTCATAAACAATGCAGAATATAATTAAGAATATTCCGAGTTTGGTCGCATTATTTAGAGATAGAAAGGGGGAAATTAAATGATATTAATATCAATAATTGTTATTGTAGTGGCGTAGTGGATATGGTGTCCGCCTAGCGACGGGGAGGTCACGAAAGAAATCCCCACTGTGGGAGCGTTCTTTAGATCTTCCCCATACACACCAAGAACTGGTTCTAGTCCCAGGAAACGGACTCGCGAGCGTTCCAAATAGGTCTTAGGCTTTTGATGTAATCGAGCTAAAATGAATAGGTTTAAACTAATAATTGTTAGTACACATTCTGTTATAATTACATGATTTAATCAGAGTTTCGTGTTGAATGCTATATAGAGAATTGATATCTAACTGTTATGCCTTGAAACGGATTTAAATCTGAATGTCGTCAAAGATGTTCAAACGCATTCTTATTGCATCCAAATTTATTTTCTGTGCAATATTAAAACAAAAAGGATGTCATTTATTTTTCCGTTGCTTCCTTATTGTTTAAATTTCTATAGTTCTTGAATTGGTTTCGGTTATAATTTCACGTCACTTTATATATTTTTGCATTTTATATATCACATACCTATGTAGTTAGAATTATTATACATTTATATAATATGTGCATGTATATGTCATCCTCATCTTATTCCGTATATATATTTACAATGCGATTTCCTTTAAAAAAAAAATATTGCTGATTATTTGAATAAACCATACCATACCATAAAACATATATACCTCCAACCATATCAGGTTTGCATAAACAACTGTATCAATAGATATGAACTAGTATTTAAAGACTGTTAGTTCTAGACATTATACTTAAATATATGTTGAACAAATAAAAGTTTAATTATTTTAAGGCTTTCAAAGTTTAACAAAAATGTACTGATATGTTCAATTTAGTATTTTGAATCTACATAATTGATGTAAAAATGTATGTTGTCATAATATTATGATATATTAATTAAGCAATACATTTCGACTCCTTTTTTCATTAAAAACATTGATTAAAACACAACAAAATGTACACGTGTATGTTCTGCGTCTTTATGGAGATCCATCTTAATTATGTATCGATTTTATCATAAGAACTCCTCCATATGCTGTGCATTTACACATACTGCGGTATTCGGGTCAACATGTTATATAAATTCTATGAAATTCGCTCGAATGTTTAAATATATTTATGAATGCTTTTCTTCAAAGATTTCATATTCAATATTTAAGCGATTGGCATATAGTAATTTGCTAATTGAATAGTCGGTTAACGATAATGCGATTAAAAATAACAATGTTAACATAATGTGTATATACATTTTTTTAAATGACTTATCGTGATCGTTTACTTTGAATTATTCGAGTTCGTGAAAATGCTGAAACAACTATAGTGCCTATATGAACTATAAATGAATGTATGTATGCAAAGTGAACATCATAAAATGTTTTCAAAGAAGAAAGCCATTGATGCGAAGCCTCAAAGCGGCGTCATTTTACAGTTTATATTACGGCAAAAGTAAACCAATATTAGACGTCACCATTACATTCGCGTTTCTCACTTAACAAAGGTTACTATAAGAAATGACATTTTTACAAAGTCATAGAAAGACAAAATTTATGAAAGCATATGAAATACAAGCACATTCGTAGAATTGATATCCCCCGCAACATATCTTTTGTTTGAGGATGGGTGCAAATCGGACGAATGAACATACTACAAAACAAAGGGCCATTACTCCGTTATTAACAGATGGTGTACAATGCCATTTGGCGTGCATCATCCTCTTATCCATATATATACTCATGCCAAGTTTCAATCAAATCCGCCAAAGCACTTCCAAGATATGGCTCCGGACACAAAAGTGCCTATAGTAAAAAGCATTTTTTCAAGAAACAAAGGGCCATAACTCAGTTATTAACAGATGGTGTANTCATACCTAGTTTCAATGAAATCCGCCGAAGCACTTCCAAGATATTGCTCCGGACACAAAAGTACCGGACGGGCGGACGGACGGACGGATGGACGGACGGACAGCCGGACGGACGGACGGACAACGCCAAAACAATATCCCTCCGCCTCTGGCGGGGGATAATAAGTAAACGATCCGACTTTTTAGGGCAAACACAGTCAGTTAAATAATGGAGTCACGACTACCGATATACAACACTGCAAGAGTTTTGAGAGTTCACAAAAATACAGGTTTCGACCATCTGACATTAAAAAAGGACGTTAATAACAACTTAAACGAAAGCAATGAGGATCAAATACATGTATTACTAAACAGTTTTGGTAATATGTAAATAAAACAAAGAAGAGTTTGGCTAAAGTAATGTTTCTTCTTCGCATACTGCATCAGGATCCTCAAACACCGCGGCGCCATTGTCGCCCATCTCTAGCCCAAATGGTTGGAGTTCTTTAAGAATGTTCAAAAAGGTGTCAGGTTCGTCAGCACACTACAAAATAAACAACACAGAGACATTATGTCTGTATTTTTGTGTTCATGCATTATAAATCGCCTGCACAGATAAATGTTGTTTTTTTTTTTGCTATTTTCCACAAAAACGTTTATTGCTTATTTCAAAACATGATTTTCGAGTTATTGCAATATTCTATGTAGTTTACACTGGAATATCTAGAATTAGAAGAATACGAGCTTTATCCATGGAAAGGGTTTTAAAATGTTACCAAATCGCAACTGACAAACAAGTGTGTTGATGCATGTGAGTCAAATGAATACCGCCTATCCAGATGACTTACCATACGCTAGTAGGGGAATATGTGGAATCGGTCCGTGTACCACCAAGTATTACTACAATATGACAACATTCATTCGTTGTGTTGATGCATGCGACGACGATAATTTTATCCGTGATAATGAATGCATGTTTGTTTGCCCAAACAGCACATTGGTGCATAACACCCAGTGTGTGAGCGTGTGTCCGAGTAAAAACTTTTTTATTAAAGTTGTAAGAACGAAATGTGGAAATAATTGTCCTGAAAGTTCACTTCATAGGTACATACGTTGTATTGAAAACTGCCCAAATGGTACGTATGTATTCAACGAGTCTTGTGTTGACTACTGCACAGAAAACTAGTTAGTGCACATGGAAGCTGTTTAAAGGAATGCCCGAACCATTTGCCGTATAAAAACCGAAACTGTGGTACAAATAAATCAATGGACAAGTTCAAACCGGGGATGGAATTTGGTTCAACAAAACAAGCATCATCAAGAGTGTGTATCCGATTGCAAAATCAAAGGCCGACCACTTGATTTGGAGACATCATATTACGTAGCCTCATGCCCCCCCCCCCACTTATCATTATGTGGAAGGCAACGTGTGCAGCTCAAACTGCTCGAATAACGTTGTAACAAACGAGGAATCGTTCGGAATAGAATGCGTCAGGACATGCCCAAATGACAAGTTCTTCTATAACAATACCTATGTAACCAAGTGAGTGCACAGATGAGGCAAAATATAAATACAAAGGATTCTGTTTCAAAACATGCCCATCTGAAAGTCCATTTGGCGTTACACAACAGTACATGAATCTCTGCATAAAACAGTGTGAAGACAGTAAGCTATTCCTTAACGGACAAGTGTGTGTATTCATCTGATTGCAAGAAACCGATGTTTGTATTCCAAGGACAATGTTTGCCACAAATCCCGTCGGGATATGAATACTCTCTCAGCCAAGGGTGTCTTAATGATGCAAATGTCAGAACTGCGATTATTGTGATTTTGGTAACACTTGCTTGTATTTGCTTGTACTGTTGGAATATCATACGTGACTGTGTTTGGATTTCCTACTTTTCACGGGTAAGTCTCGAACATTGCTCTTTTTGCACTTGCACGTTATTGGAGCCTGTATATTGTTATGTATCTGTTTTATATAGATTGTATTGAATCCTTTCATTATTATTTTTATTATTATTACTATCATCATTATTTTCATCATTGTTATTATTATTATTATTATTATAATTATTATTATTATTAATATTATTATTATTATTATAATTATTATTATTATTATTATTATTATTATTATTATTTTATTTTTATTTTATTTTTTTATTATTATTATTATTATTATCATCATCAACATCATCATCATCATCATCATCATCATCATCATCATCTTCATCATCATCATCATCATCAGCAGCATCATGGTAGGGTGACTTTCAGCTCAGAAGGCCATTATTTCAAGGGGTAACGTAGACACCATATTGCAACAAGCTGAGTCATATACCAAAATGACCGTGATAGCCTGAAGTTTACTAAGCCACCGGCATAAATTGGCATAAATGGTGGCGAGCAAAGATATCCAAGATGGCCGCCAAGATGGCTACCATTTCTGTTTGAACTGGTAATAAAAACATTGGGATACTTCTTGATATTAAAATTATACAAATTAATCTACTGGTGGAAATTGTTTATATTACAAGAACTCAAAATGTGATGCATTCAGGTCATTTTTGAAGGTCAAATTCAAGATCATATCAAAGGTCAAAGGTCAAAAATACAGAAAAAATAAAGATCTAACCACATATTTTCACTTTTTGGCAAAATATATACAAGGTATTCGAGGTAATTTTGTATCAAACTAAAAGGGCATTGACTGTACTTTATGTTAATGCAAACAGTACAGCAATGTTGTTCCCATGGACACGAAAATTATGTCTTTCAAAATGACGGTGATGTGAGAATTACATTGAAAAGTACAATTCAATCCCTGCACCGGCATTGATATGAATATATAGACAATCCCAGAATCGATAATATGGGCGCCGCCATATTGGCTATTACGTAACCCGCGATTGAAAATGGTACTGAAGAATTTGACAGTTTACAACGTTATCATAGTGTACACCCGCTTTATTCCAATAAACAGTACTTTTGAGCGAGTGTATATTTTATATATATAGATTTACACAGGACTAGAACATTGTCCTTTTGCGTATCAAAAGAACTATCGCTAATTTTACAGTGGAAATATGAAAAATGGCATCCAAAGCGTACCGCCTTATGCTGTTAAGTACGACATGTGGCAGAGGACATCAAGAGATAGAAGGGTCAAATAATGGAAAAAAAAACACCTTCGATACCCATTAATGATCATAACTATGTAGTTATACACTAAAATTTGATGTATTTGGTGTCTATACCTAGGTTTCAAGGGGCAAAGAACATATAAACAGATAAAGATCATCAGAAATTGTTTACGTTTACAATAGTACACATAAATCCAACATGGCGTCCAAAATGGGCGCCAAGAAGGCCGCCAAAACCTATTAATGATTATAACTATGTAAATATCCACTCAAATTCGATTATTTTGGTGGCTATACAAAGGTTTCAAGGGGCAAAGAACACATTAAGATGATCAGACATTGTGTAAGTTTATTATATTACACACAAATTCAACATGGCGTCCAAAATGGCCTCCAAGATGGCCACCAAAACCTATTAATGATCATTACTATGTAACTATCCACTCAAATTTTATGAAATTTGTGTCTATACCTAATTTTCAAGGGGCAAATAACACTTAAAGATCAGCAGACATGTTTAAGTTTACAATAGTACACACAAATCCAACATGGCGTCTAAAATGGCCGCCAAGATGGCCACCAAAGCCTATTAAAATATATAAATATCCACTGAAATTTGATTATTTTGGTGGCTATACATAGGTTTCAAGGGGAAAAGAACACATTAAAATAAAAAAAGACATTGTTTAAGTTTATTATATTTTACAAAAATCCAACGTGGCGTCCCATTAATGATCATAACTATTAAATATCCACTCACATTTGATGATGTTGGTGTCTATACCGAGGTTTCGAGGGGCATATTATGATTAATATGTACTTTGCTGACAAAGCCATAACCTTCACACCATTGTAACGTTTGACCAACCCTTGTATTGGAAATCATCATTGATGCGCCGCAAAGAAGTTGAAAATGTTGTTCAGAATTTGGGATGTTTCATAAACGTTTGGACTTGCAGGGGGGGGAGACTAAGGATCCCTCATGGAACAAAATGGTCTCAAAAACAAACTTGAGGCTGTTTATGGAGAAAATGCTATTGTGCACATTGTGACACGAAAAGCTGTCCAGAGGGCTTCACGGGACCATCTTCTTGTTGAAAAGTGCATACACAGCCAGGTTACAGCCGAAATGACCCAGGAAGATCCAGACATTCAGATACTGCTGGATCATGCCAAGGATTTGTACTCTTCTCTTCTTAGGGGCGAAACGACGCTAGCAGATCATACATGTTATGCGATTTTGATCAAACTCGAGAGGGCTACAGAGAAGAAACATGTACTTGCCCAGACCTCAAAGACAAGCATAGTATGGCTGAATCAGCTTATGACAATTCAAGGGTGTTAATTAAAGCATATCAGTATTGGCTGATGCATTATCAGGCTGTGCCCGATTTGCTATGCATCTTTGCTGCAGCTGGGTTCATTACCGGCAATCTGCTTATTACAACATGTATCTGCAGCAAATAAGCAACCTAGAGGAAACGCCCCCAGACGTTTATCGAAAGTTTGGTATTGGTTTTCACGTTGTTCGTCGGACCCTTCAGTGCTGGGCTGGCTAGGACGTGATCTTGTTATAGACCAAACATTGATGATGTTTTTATAGAGCACATGTGGTCTAACTCGCGGCAGTGGAATGACCGAGGAAATGCAAACCCCTTGGACCCTATCTGCAACATCCGAGCACAACAGTGCGATGCAGGATTTGACAGACCTGACCTATACTACAAGTCCACAACACAAAGACTCAAATGAGGAGTGCATAAAAGGGGATTCTTCTGATCTAGAGAAAATGCAGACACAGATTACAACCGGCTCACCATACACAGCTGACCCTACTCTGAGAAATATGGTCAATGGGATAGTGACTTGGTCAGATGGGAACGTTCATGCAATTGAGGCGGTTGGGAAAACGATCATAAGAAATATCATAGGAAAGTCGGTCTTTGCTTATAAATTAACGATAAATTACATATCAAAAGCTCTTGGGAATAGCTTGGCTGTTAAGATCGCTTCTGACCTTGCTTTTTATCCTGCTATTCTGTTCCAGCGTTTCCTGGTGGTGTCAAAATCTGGAGATTCTTCCCTTGCAGTCGTATTGTCTTATAAACTGAGCTTCTATCCTGCTGCCTTCTTTGAAGCCAAGAACATACTTTGTACAGCAGATAAGCCAAAGATCGCTCAGGCAATTTGAAAGTATGCTGTAGACACATCATGTGAGGCTGTAATGAACTGTTTTCATGAAACAGATGCATGATGACGGCACTTTGCTGCATTGTTGACTATGGAGAAGGGCGACTCATATATATATATATATATATATATATATATATTTTTTATTATTATTTTTTTTTTAAGCCCCCTTCCAGTCACAGATCCTTCTCTTATCAAGTAATAGTGTTTTGTTGTATTTTTCACCTTTCCTGTATGCCTGGCGGCCATATTGGAAGCTATTTTAAAGGTTCCCATAGCAACATAACTGCAAAATCTATTCATGGTATTAGATGGAAGTTATTTAAGAAATATAATCTGGTTACGTATTATCAACTAAATTCAAAACAAACAGAAAGATACATGGAATGAACGGTATTTTTCATGATTTTCTACCTTTGACCTTACATATGACCTGGACCCTGACCTTCAGTGACAACCTTTATGCATTATTTTCTTGAGTATTTAAGACATGAACAAAATTCGCAAGCAATTTAATTGTATCAAATGTACATGAAAAAATATGACCATCTTCTTATCTGTTTAACCTACGCGTATGCTAGATGTATCTGCTGTTTTGTTGCTACATTAGTGGATAGCAAGCATTTGAAGAAATGTACTCAAAGTTTGGTTTACGAATGAAATTCTTCTTCTTTTTTGAATGCGTGAATTTTTCCAAGTAGAATATAGTTTAAACGGCCATTGCAAAAACTTTGCGAAAACGAAATTTCGCAAACTGTAGTACTTTTTTTCTATTCGGTACGATCAATTGTATCGATTATACATTAATGATTTGACAACATCCTTTTAAGGTTCATATTTCTTATTTGTTAATAATCCAACCATAATAGTCACCACAACAAAGTAAAAAAAAGATCAGTTCACCACAAAAATGATGTTACTATGTTATATCACATCGGTGTTGGAAATATCATTCCTTCAAAGTGTTTAAAATAATGGATCGATTGACGATCAAACAAAATGTCACATATACTACCATCACCGATGATTCATTTTTATGATGGCTTTTATATTTTGCTATTTTTTGCAATAGATGCGCTATATTTTACATGTCTGTGTCATTTTGTATGTATGTATGCCTTGTCACAAAGTTACATGTCATTTTGAACGATTGATGTACAAGTGGAAGTAAATGCCCACTGAACAAGCCATTCTGTTGAATATTTGGGTGTTTGAAAGGTTGCCCGGAATCTTTCTACAAGAACAAGACAAATTGTGTAACCAACTGTGGTGATATGTTCGTTGAAGAAGACAGAAACTGTATGAGTGAATGTTCTTCAAAGCAATTGTTAGAAGTAACATTTAAAGTTTCCGGAAGAAAATATGTAGAGGAAATGTATAGAAACTTGTCCAAAATATATCTTTAACGAGACGTGGACCAATATTTATTTGTATATAGTGATTCATATTCACCTAACGGGATGTATGGTTATAAGTTTTGTGTAAGGCCGTGTCCCAAATTATTACCAATATTACATTATATTAGAATAAATCACGCTTTGCACTTCTGACCTGTTATAGGTATAACATGAATGGTTATTGTGCCCACTTTTTCAAAAATTGGTAGTGTTATCTTTAATAACACATGCGTTACCAGTTTACCAACAATCCCATCCCTTAGTAGATACATATGGAATTTGCAGGGAACTGTGTAGACCCTTGTAACGTACAGGGTGCAGAAAATAGGTGTATCTGTCAAGTAAATGAACCGTTCATCATTAATAAAACATGCTCTGCGCAATAGGCCCCCCTCCATGTTTAATGTTTATACTATAGTATTTCGCGTGTAGTTATGTTGCGAGTATTACTATATTTACCACAAATCATGTGTCACCTACTGTCCCCAAAACATTTAACGTTAATGAGTGCATGCAGCACTGTCCGGAAAATATGCCTTACAGCTGTGCTTTAAACACTGAAGGCATTAGTGGTCAGGGTAATTGGTACTATAGTGAATTGTTTTGNCCCCCCCCCACCCCTACGGACAAGCTTAATTGTCATTTCTTTACCATAAATACGACTTGTCGTGATACGCACCAACATACACACCCATTGACCCTCAGCAACCTGACTGTCATTCAATGGCGTTATGGTCACTGTTCAGGTATCATGCGAGAAAACAATTGTTTGGATAAACGTCCAGAGAGTTATTTCAGACGATACTACAAATGCCCTAACGTGTGCGAGAACAAATAAAAGTGTTAATCTTACATGTTTGGCAGAATGTTAGAGTCGAATAAAAAGTCAGAAACGTACATTAACATATACAGCATTTCGAGACAGATCCTTTAGTATGAATTATTTTCATAGTATGCCACCGATATAAAATCACAGCTGACAAACAGGTGTGTCGATTCGTGTGATACCTCCTGAATTACCTCCTGTCCAGTTGGCCAACTTACACTATAATTGGAGATATCAATAACGGCCGTTGTACCGTAAACTACTTTTACAAAATGATTACGTTTTTTCCGTTGTGTCCTTCCATTTTATGAAGGTGACTTTATTTTTTAACGAGAATGCGTAACTGTTTGCCCAAATACCACCTTTGCTCTGGACAATAAATGTGTGAAAGGGTGAACAAACAACACATTCTTTATGAAAGTTGTAAAGGCGAAGTGTGGCAATTACTAACCCGACCATATACGTGAGAATAAATGGGCTACGTGGACAAATGTTATAACGAAAAGTATAAATTAGACACATTTTGTGTAGATAACTGTCAAGACAAATACGTGACTGCAAGTGATGTATACTATAATAAATAGTATAGTAACATTTAACAAATAATATATGTGACTGAGTGCGTTCCAGAGTGCAACTTTAAATGAAGACCGTTGGACTTGGAGTCATTACAATTTGTAGATGCATGTCGTTTCATTAGTCGTTTTGTAGAGGATAGCGTGTTTAGGTCCAAATGTTCAAAGTTCTTAGTAACAATTGAACAATAGTGACCAACTTTTTGTCAAATCGTTTCCTTTACATGATTAACGGACTTTGTAAAAGGTGTAGGTTATTCTAGATCAATTATCGATATCCTCGATTATCCTACAGACGCAATCTTAATATTAATGTAAATATTTATATCATAACAAATAATTAACAGCACTAACCTCTTTAATTAAATACATGCCTCGCTTTTTTGTTCTAATTCTTATTTAACAATATTTGTTAATGTCTTACAGGTCAATATCGTTTACGTAAGTGTCAAGAATGTGCCATCTTGGTTCAATTTCATTGATTCGCGGGTAAAACGTCTTACCGCAATTCATGGGAAGGTAGATCAATTGGGCTAAACTACCTTATTGTAAACAGTGAATGTGGGTTTCTGGTGCAAATATGACCCGAACAAATCCAACATAAAATAACAATAAAAAAGTGTAAATTTCATTTTACAATTCACTATTATTCAATGCAATGTTGACAGAACAATTTCTCCAGTCTCTTGACCACTCTGACAGGCGCTAAGTAGCTTAAATGAGTCCAATGCATACATGGTCTTCCATTTTTACACCATCACAGTGGGCCTCTTTAGTGAAAATGAGTGACGTTGTGTCGCCATTGACCTAAGTGCAGCCTTTAATACTGTGGATCACGACATTTTGGTTGACGTGCTTCAGGCCCATTATGGTCTTGAAGACACCGCACTTGCATGGATGAACTCATATTGATTACAACTTTTAAGCAGTCCACTTCAAATAAAAAGAACACAATCACTGAACTTGAAAAATGCGCATTTACTATTAACCACTGGATGAATGCAAATAAATTACAAAATGAACACATCAAAAACTGAGTTTATTCTCTTTGATAGTCGGAAACAACTCCAGAAAATCCATACGAATGAAGTAAACATCGCAGGGGACATAATCCGGCGAGAGCCAACTATTCGGTACCTTGGTACATTCCTTGACGAATCCCTTAGTTTCAAAAAACATGTATCCATGAAATGTCGTTCTGCCATGTTAAACTATTTTAGGATCAAAAGCGTAAGAAAGTATCTTACAAGACAGTCCGCAGAAATTCTCATTGTTTCCCTTGTTCTTTCACACCATGACTATTGTAACATTATTATATATGGTGTGGCAGAGTGCGAAATCAACAAAATGCAACGAATTCAGAATATGTGCGCCAAATAGGTTTTACAACGAAAGTAGTTTGAAAGTTCGAAGCAAGCGTTATATGAGTTGCACTGGTTGCCGACCAAAGCAAGGATAATCTTAAAACTACTAACATGCATGTACAAGTGCTCAAATGATGAGGCCTCGGCTTACCTCACTGAACTTCTCACGAAACATATTCCAAACAGACAAGGTATGCGGTCATGCGCATCAAACATGGCCCCATATGACGTTCCGTTCAATAAGCGAAAGAAATTTAAGTGACAGGAGCTTCAGTACCACTGGGCCAATACTTTGGAATTCCTTGCTACTGGATCTTAGACATTCGAATTCCTTTGAATATTTTAAGAAGAATTTAAAAACGTACCTTTTCCGTGATTTGTATGCACTTTTCTGAAATTATGCCCAATTATATATTGTAATCGAAATACTGTATATGGTTCAATGCTTTTACTAACCCTGATTGTATCTCTTTTACCAGGTTTATCTTTGGTTTATTATATATATATTGTTTAACTTGTTTCATTTTAAGCTTATTGTAAAACGCCATCTAATATGTAGTTTCATAGTAATTGGCGTTTAAGCAAAAACACAAGTTTCAAGTTTCAATTTGTGCTTTTGTTTTGCAAAGACTAAGCATGTAAAAAAAAAATGTTTCACTTCGGACCCATAGTTTTAAATATACATATAATGCTCATAGTAGTGTTAGTTCATGATTTAATTTTAAACATATCTGTTTTGGACCACAGCATCGACACCAAAGACGGCATCTCTGCGACGTCAACTTGACTGGAACATCGCAAAGCTCCATCATTATGAGAATACTGTGGTAGCCTTCGTAAATTTGAAAATGAAGAGCCAGTCTTAGCTCGTGCATTCCATACACGCTTTAATTAAGTCTTCCGAAATAACCAGAAGCATGCGCATAATTTGAAGATTTTTGCCCGTAAGGTATCGTAAATTGTACATCCGACTGTTAAATTTCGGTCATAGTAACAACTCTTTAACCCCTGCTTTTTAAAGACTTTAACCAGATCACGTACTTTATTTTCATCGTTATTATGGTAACTAACAAACAGATGCACTTAATTGTCTCGTGGTACCTCTGGAATAACAGATTATTTCACCGTCATTGTCGTAAAGAGAAATACGGTGAACGGATTTTGTTATAAAAATTTAATGATTGGTAACATAGACAATGGAATTAAAAACCGATCAGCAGTAGTAATCGAGATTCAATGAAATGACACTTTATGTGTTGAAATATCAACATCGAATAAGGGAAGTTTCAATGTATCTTCATGTAGACTAACAAAATTATTCTAGCCTCTTAAAGGTTTACGAGTTGCACATGTCACAATGGTACAAATAGGTTGGGTTTAGTCTGCAGTCAAGTAATATGTAATGTTAAAGAAACGAAATAGATCTATATTTATAATACTATTTTATGATTGAAGGCTATGCCGCATTTCAATGTATCTGCATGTAGAACAACACAATAATTCTACCCTCTTTAAGCGTTTACGCGTTGCACATGTAACAATGGTTCGAAATAGGTTGGGTTTAGTCTGCAGTCATGTAATATGAAATGTTAAAGAAACGAAATAGATCTATATGTATAAGTATATTCTATGATTGAAGGCTATGCCGCTTTTCAATGTACATGACGGAGAAAATGCAATATGTTAATAATTTTATCTGTAGGGACTAAACATGCCAATACGGAGTAATTCAACTTCAGCAAGAGGAAATAATTTATTGCAAACAATTTTCATATTCTAGTAGCATACGTATCAGGGATAACATTTGCATAATTTCTCTAAACAATTTATCATAAATTTAACACATTCAGTATTTGACTTTTTTACACATTACCAAGAAAATATTGTAATTTCATCTCATGAAAAAGGTTGAATTTAAAGAGACTTGTTCACAGACATGACACTCTTCCAACATGTTTACACAGATTCTGAAAATACAACACAACAAATGGATAGACTGTGGTTAAAAATCTAGCAATTTAAGACATCTACATAAACAGTTCGAAAAATGCCCCAATCTGTGAACAAGTCCATTTTAATACAATATGTGTATATCGTTTATTATTTGACGTGTGATGTACAACTTGTCGCGGAGTCAATCGGAATAATACTAAGACCTTTTCAAATGTACTTATGTCTCCATCTTATTCCTTGGACTCGGGCACGGGCACGTACGAGTGGTGAAGCACGTAGTCGCTGATGGAACCTAAAAACGTGCGTCGCAACGTACCCTTACCACGTGGCCCGCAGATGACAAACAGCGCCTTCTCCTCGTCTGCTACCGCCACTATCACCTCTCCTGGCCGGCCCGCAACGCTTTACATTATACCTCCAATCAATGAAGCAAAATATGCGGGTTTAAACTAGAGTTTCGCAATAATCGCCGTTAATGTGGTAATGTTATTCTTTTGTGGATATTCTTTTCTTTATTTCGTTATTTCCAAAAATTGTCAACAATCTTGTTGTAAGAAGAAGCTATGTGCATGCCAAGGGAGTAAACTTTATTTTCAGTCATTTTAAAACGGCTACATATTTACATATGCGGTTTTTTGTGAATTTAGTAGACATTTGTTTGTACTACGCAATCGGTATTGATAACATAAATCGATTATTCGTATTTGCAGTTTACATGCAATGTGTGTCACATAAAAACCACAGTAAATGAAACAGAACCATAACGTTCTGGTTTACAAAAGCTACCGAATATATACAAAAAGATGGCTGTTCCATCTTACCCCACATGCCTTTAGTTTCTGAGCGAGCCGTTCCAACAGCGCCCTCTCCTTCTCCTCCTCCTTCATCATCAGTGTGATCGATTCTACGTCCACAGTGCCACCTAGCGCTGAAAGCAGTAGGTAGGCGTGACCAAGAATGTATATCATATGTTTGTGTAAAACTATTTAGCAACAGAACAGAACAAATATTTTATTTCACGTAAGCATATAACAGCTCATCGTGATGATTCAGAATAATACATGCATAATGCATGCATAATACATGCATGCGTGAAAATTGTTCGAAATCAATATATACATAATCAAAGCACAGATAACTAATAACAGATTTGTATTATACAATACAAGTTTACCAAAATGTTAACTAATTATCCGATAGGTAAAAACAAGTATGTGTGAGAGTGTTTTGTGTTAATATAAACACTGCTCTTATTTTGACATATAAACAACATGTGTACCGAAAACAGTGGTAACAGGCAACACAACATATGCATTCAGTTCATTATAAAATATACACAAATAAAAAAAATAGACGTTGAGTCAGGTAAAAATAAAATTATCTCTTTTTTTAAAGCATATTAAACAGTAAATAGCTAACTTCCTAAGCGTTCCTTTATTATTACTATTCAAAAGTGTCAAAAATTTGTGCATACTTGGTCTAACTGAGAAGTATGATGATATATATTTGGTTCTTTCCTCTAAATAAAACGGACATTTAAGTATAAAGTGATATTCATCTTCTAAATCGTTTAGATTGCATAAAGCGCACTTTCTTTCGTTCCTGCTAATGCTATAATGTCTTCCTGTTTCAATTAACAAATTATGCGATGATAGGCGTATTTTAGCAATGATGTTTCTATGTTTTTTATTGTCAATCACATCTAAATACAAAGACCTTTCAAATACAGGTTTAAGTTCTTTATACAGTATTAATGAAGTTGATGAATCAACATTAACTCTCCACTCAGATACATACTGGTCTCTGAGTCTAGTCTTTAACAAAGGAATAAAGCTTTCAATAATAACTGACTCAGGAAACAACCATACATCTGTAAATCCTGTTTGGTTCAACATCTTGCGAACTTTGGAGGACCAATTAACAGTGTTATTTTGTGTTTCAATTTCTAATCTTTGCATATTGATGACAGTAGTAAGAATACAATTTCCTTGTTTCTTTTGATGCAGTTTTAAAAAATATTTAATAATTCTTAGGTATCTACCAATGTATAAAGGGAATCGGCCAACTTCAGCATAAAGTGACATCGAATTTGTTGACAGTTTTACATTTAACAGTCTTTTACAGAACTTTCTGTGAATACGTTCAATATTAGTTGCCGCAATAAATCCCCATACTTCGCAATTATAATTAAGGATTGACAAGACATATGCATCAAACAACTTGAACATAACATTAATTGGCACGTCCATATCTTTTGTAATGCAAAACAGGGAATTCATCGCCCTTGTAGCTTTGCCATATAGTGTATTCGTGGCAGGTATAAATGAGCCCCCACTTGACATAACAATACCAAGGTAGTTAAAATTGCTAACTATTTCAATTTCCTTTTCTTTGTAGGTCCATTTGCATTTTTTGCTAAGCGCGCCCCCTTTTCGGAAAACCATTATTTTTGTTTTGTCAATATTAACAGTAAGATTCCATTTATCGCAATATGATTCTAAATTATTCAATGATTCCTGGAGTCCTTCTATAGTTTCTGAAAAAATGACAGCGTCATCCGCAAATAGAAGGAGGTAAATAGACAATTGATCTAACGTTATGCCGGCGTTTATTCCGTTTTGTAAATTAAATTCTATANCCCTTACCCTAACCCTTTTTTTGGGTTATCACCCCTATACCATGCCTCGCCTGTTGTAATTGTCCGCTTCCCATCTATTGCTTTCGTATTCTTATATTGAAATACACTTCGAGGCAATTACGGTCAATTTGAAAACGAGAAAAACGGGAACACATTAATTTGGGGATTAGAAACTTTTAACGAATATTTATAGTATTTCATTTACATCTTTATAAAACATGCAACTAAATAATAATACACGAGGCAAGAAAGTAAAGTTTAATGTATACGGTTAGAATTTATATAACAACATATCGTCGTGTAACATTCATTCAGAGTAAAATTGTTACAACGCCATTCGTGTTTCCATTGTTTTCTTAAAATAATCTGCACAAAAAACGGCTGAAATTCTGGTTTCTATCTATGTTGATCGCTATGTTTGCTAAGGAACATTATGGTGTCAATAAGCATGTCTTGGGGATTGTGTACCCAGTGATTAAGTATAATACAATTATGTTTAAACAAAAGCATCATCAACAGTCAACTATATGAACTCTACCAAGTAACTCCATCCCAGTTGACCGACTCGCTGTTAATATTGATAATAACATAATGCACGTGACATAATTATTGTTCTAATATAATAACATTATTATTGTTTTAATATAATAACACATATTTCTGACCAGTGATATTTTATAATATTTAATCGCACCATAAATAGTTGAAATGCATTTAATTGATAAAAACATTGATAAAAACAGCACTACAATGAATATATCATTTACATACATTAACTATTAAAGGCCCATGTGCAATGCTTTTTGCTGTTAACAAATTGCCATTTGCTGCATTATAGTTTTTAATTGCCAAATGACATTTGCTGATTGCAAAATTTTCTTAATTGATTTACAATGGCTAGTTGCTATTTCCAAATGACATTCGCTGATTGCGGAATTTTCTTCGATGATTGACAATTGCTAGTTGGTATTTTCCACATACCAGTTGCTAGTTAACAAACGGCCTTTGCTGATTCGTTTGATGTTTGCTGATGATCAATTGCTAGTGGTTAAATGTCAGTTGTTAAAAGCAGTTAATTCTTAAATTAGCAATAAGTAAATGGCATATAGTAATTGGCATTTAGCAACAAGAACTTACAAAATAACAACTTCATCGGCCCACCGGCTTTCGATAATAACAGACCATAAAGTTATCATGCCTGGTGTGATGATCTTAGGTAAATTCTGTGTCTCGAATTGTTTAACCTCAATCCATGTAATTTTTATATTTGTTCATTTTATCAAGTCGCAGTTCACCATATGGCCATACTAATGTACCGAGTATACTCATATACGATAGGAATATGATAAACAGTTTGAGGTGAAAATGTGCAAACATTTAAACCTCGTCTGATAATTGACGTTAAGGTTGTTAAAGTGGATAATTAAAATGCTACGCTTTCATAATGTATCATGTAATTGTTTGCCGGACCTGACTGCGCATATAAATAGCCGAAATGAGTTGCCGAGTTTACCTGATATGACGCTGCTTTACATTGAACTTATCGCAACTTCACGTAAGTAATTATGGCGAAATTTGCAAATAAGGGTGGATCCAGAATGGTTTCAGAAGTTTGATAAGAAGGCCGGGAATACGGCTGTTTGTTAACAGAATGGTTTCAGAAGTTTGATAAGAAGGCCGGGAATACGGCTGTTTGTTAACTGAAGTCTTTCTAAGGGGACATAATCATAGATAGCCGCGTGGGTGGGGTAACATTGTATAAGCTATGTACAGCAAAGCTGAGGGAAAGTCGTAGAATATTACAGTAAAATGGCTGTTTGCTAGTGGCAGTCACCGTGTCTGACACTCTGGATACGCTTTGTAACAGATAATCCTTCGAAAATGTGTGTGTCAGTGATGTTACGAGTTCTATTGACATAGATTGACTTAAAGACCTAAATATTTCAACCGAATCCGTGTTACGTTCCGGTCAACTATCGGGGATTCAGTTAACTTGAACGACGAGTGACGACTAGAGAGGTACGTCTTCCTTACAAGCTAACTATAACATATGCACAAAGGCTTGTGTCACGAGTCGTTTTCTTTCAAATCATGTATAATGTTCGTCATTTCGTCTAGCCCAATTCAGTATCATGGATTCTCTTCGAAGAAAATGCTTGTTACTTGGTTTGATGGAAAGAGAAAACGGATTTATAGACCCTTACATTCTGATTTGTAAAAATTAAAAGTAAAGGTCGGCAACATTTTGGTTGTTTTCAGGTGCATACAAAATAGTATAACATGCTATAACATCCGAACGCCCTTCATTTGAGTACTTGCCAATAAACAAAAATATTACGAAAATGATCTCTTTCAGATTCTAAAATGATCTCATAAATACGTGTGCGTTTGTATAAATGAGAACTACCGGTTTATTTTACCACGTTTCTGCTTAAACCGGGACCACTGTTTGCGTTCTTTATTGGGTAGTTAAACAATGAACACGTTTGTTCTTCGTCTATAGAAAAATATTATTGTATCTTGTAACATGTTAAACATGGCAGATATGCATTACCATCTCTAACAACTTCTTTCGTAAATACGTCATACAACCAAATAAATGCGACCGTTGCGACGTATCGCTAAGTCTCTGATCATTCATGTTGATGTATGGAAACTCTAACGTATGCGCACAAGTAGGTTTACAGTAATATGCATCCATAATACGCGTTACATATTTGTAGCAAGATATATGCCGACGCATATTAATTATTCGATGCGCCCGTGCACTCTGATAATAACATGCGTCCATGCATATTGAGTATAATGTGAGAACATTCACATAATGTGAACATTTACATTTATTCTAATACATGTTTCTATCCGTTCAAGTTTTAATACATACATGTATGCACGTTTATAACATCAATATACGTTTATTTCCATTTCGAACACAATTTTCGTCAATGTTTTATTATCACAAGGACGGATCATATATACGAAAATGCTGATAGGCCCTTCTGGCGTTAAATGGAAGGATTATTACAAATACACGTACATTTTACATTAACTGCAAGCATGCACAATTGATTAATTCCATTCAAAAAAACTACTTATAACATGTCTAATAAAGTAATAATAAACATTACAGATTTTGATATAATACATGCGTCTTTGCCCAGGTATAGTAAATTACGCATCATGCAAATGTTTGCAAATATATGTATTGTCAATTCACATGTGCAATAAGATGCTATGATGTTCACACCGATATACCGTAAAAATATGCAGTAAACCTTCTTCAAGGTGCACACAAAACCTGCAGCGCATACGACGAAACATATTAACTGCATAGTTGTATGTTTTTCTAATTAACGAATGCCTTTCATCTCGTTCAGGAAGTATGGATTACAGGTTGCCAGAGAAACACTGAATAGAGAATGCTATGACTCCACGGCAGGCAACTCGTGTATTGGAACATGCTTATAACGTCATGCTTCTTGGTATATTGGTAACTACAGGAACATTAACCGAATGTTTGATCGTCGCACTGTGTGTTCTATATATGTCGATTGACAGATCTAATAATGTTAATATAATAATATATTGGTATTCATTTTCAGATAAACAAGGGAAATATATAAGTCTGTTAATAGAAAATGACCTGATATTTATGGACCTTGGGTAAAGGAAAATTGACTGCGCCACCACTTTTTTCTGTGAGCATTTTGTACGATTTCTAAACGTAAGTCTGTGAGGAAATGACAAGCTAGTTCGGATTCTGGCCCGTTACCTGACTTCATATACATATTTTACCCTAACTCGATCATGTATAATTTCTACATAGTAATTCTGTCTTCTTAATGATTTACATCATCAAATTTACACCTACATTATGTTCTAAGAGCGAAAAGTGCGTTTCCTACGCTATGTGCTGACAAACCTGTTAACATGGAAACCCTGGAACAACATTGTGCTTTCTACTAACTATTTGATTGATGGGCGAAAATTCGAATGGGCAATAAAAAATACACCCCCGCACCGAGACAGCCGAATTATGAATATTTACATTCATGTCTGTGCATAGATTCCGCATACATATGAACGGTGCTTGTTGTTGTATACAATATTCAAAAACGATTTTTAATTTGTTTATTTTGTTGTTTTGTTTTGTTGCTGTTCGACGTTTTCAACTGTATTCAGCCATATCACGGCGATCAGTTGTTAACCAACTCACACTTTTCCTGAATAAGCTGGTGTACCAGTACTTAGTGCATATACATATGTGAGTAACTGACAACTGCCCTACTTGAATCTGATCAAGGGGAAAACGCCCTTAGAAGGGATTCCATGACCAATTCCCATAAAAGCTATCTGGCCGTGCCCGGGATTGAACCCGCTATCCTCCCACTGAGCTTGCAAGTCCGAAAATCTTTTATTTTTTTAATTTAATTAATTTAAGGTTTAGCGTAATAATAGGACAACAAGACTGGAGGTCCGATAATGTCTCATTTCCTAAACTAATTTTTTATGTTAACATATGTTAGGTTCTTAGCAAAAATAAATGATTAATTGTGTTAAGGTTTCAGACTCAAAAACGAAAATCGTTGAAAAAGCCTTTTAAACTATGATAGCATTTCTCGTAAATTCATACTTTTATTTTTAAAAGTTCAGTTATCAATATCGTCAAAGTATTTCGGAACCAGAAGAACGTGTATCAATCTGTATGTGTACATTAATCAGACTTACGCGTCACAGGACACATCTATCTCAACATTATTATTTTTTTTTTATTTGCCATTCTACAATAACCCATTCCCGATGTACTCTTCACGACCGGTTTACGGGAGGATTGGGAGCTGAAATCATAAATAAACACCTCATTATACACGTCAGTGAAAGAAACATGTACAAACAAATCCTGCCCGTTAGTAACAAGAACGTCTTTGTACCATTTTTTCATTGGAAGAAAGCAAGAGCCTCTTAGCACACGCACGGGAAGGCGTTTCATCCTTTTCTGTCTTTCGAATGAAGTCATATACGCCTCACGTGCATGTGGCATCGAATGATATGCATGATATAAAAGCTGTATTTATTTTCATTTAATTTAGACAGTAAGAAATTATAAGTTATGATGACAGGTGACATTTGAGTACTTCTTTGTTTTTGTTTTCTCATTGCAATTTCAGAGGGGGTAATCAAGTGACAAACCAGATGGCGACGCCCATGCTGAGACAGGTATTTTTCGCCGTTTTATACCATTAATAACTTTTAATCATTGTTAAAATACCGCTCACTTTCCAGCCATATTGGCAAAAAAGTGATAAGCGTTTATATCGTATTAATTTTCGCTCTATATCTCGACTTTACTCGCTGCGAAGCTTCTTAGCGAGATGACCTTATTACAGCTCCACTAAGAACATTTGCGGCGAGTAAAGTCAAGAAATAAAGCGAATTTAAATATGAAATAAACGCTTATCACGTTTTTACTGATATGGATGGAAAGTGAGCGTCATTTAAAAATTAAACAAAAGTAATGAAGGGTATAAAACGGCGAAAAATATCTGTCTCTGCATGGACGTCGCCATCTTGACTATCACGTGATGACCCCCTCTGAATTTACCAAAACATACCAGTCAATAGATTTTCTTCAAATTCGATTGCATTATAAAATAATGCTTTTGTATCTCTCGGATTAATTTATATTGTTCATAAAAACATTAAAAAAAAATGAGTATGATAATATATGGACATTGTGCATGTTTCCTATTGTTCTTAACATATTCACTATTCAGTGTGTAAGGGTGTGTAAGTTTTATCAGAGACGTATATAACATATGTTATATACGTCTCTGGTTTTATAGTGTAAACACAGCCAAAAAACACACAACCATTTCAAAACAATCCAATATTATATAAATACATGAAGAATGGTCCAATTTACTTTTTTTTTACAAAATGCCTTCCGTTTATTAATACAAATCGCTCATGTTAATAAATACCTATTAGCTTAAAGAGCAATTGGCATAAGTATATATCATTTGAAGGGGGATCGAGAAGATAACTCTACCGGCTTACCATTAGACTCGCCCATTAAAATAAGACAGTGATGTGTTATCTCCCATGCTCTCTTCCATGAAGTATGTTACAATTTGAAATTGATCATGTTCATTGTCAAATACTTTTTAACAGGTTGCATATTTTGAATAACAATTGGTTTATTTTTAAAAGTATGGCAACAAGTTTTGAGAAATTCTGGAATAAACAAATCTGTTTTT
This sequence comes from Dreissena rostriformis, assembly GCA_007657795.1. NCBI lineage: Eukaryota > Metazoa > Mollusca > Bivalvia > Myida > Dreissenidae > Dreissena > Dreissena rostriformis. The sequence goes on from VMBQ01005178.1 coordinate 52,087, forward strand.
CGTTGGACAAGTGACATTGTCGATTTTTTAGCTGGTGGCTTCACCCGTCCGCAACCCTTGCGCTAACCACACCTTGAAACCACAGTCTCACCCTGACTCATTATAGCTCCCTGACAGCTACGAATTCAATCCCATAATCTACTAATGGAAAATCTACATCTGAACAAATTCGAGAACATACATTTTGGTTAACTTGTTAAAAATGTTTCCTGAAAAACAAACTGTGTTTGTTCGTATATGGTATGTTTATAAAAACAAGTATGTTTTAAGTACATTTTGAACGGCGATCTCGCTTTAAACACGCACGGCAAATGTTTGACTGGTGATCGCAACTGCATACAGGGGCGCGGTCGGTGGTTTCCATGCATTCCCAGCAGTCCCTCCCACTTGAGGTGCAGATAGACTCGTAAGTGAAGTGCATAGTACATAAACGCGTGTTTGTCTTCCTAATTCTTAATATACACTTAACTGACACTTCACTTTATGCACGGTACTTGCTTGTCATGGAATGTTTTGACAATTTGGTGCAAAAAGGTTGAGAATAATGAGAATTGCGAGCGTATGTTTACATATAATTTGGAATAATAAACTTTGGTAAATCGCGTATGTCCTTCTTGTAACGGTCGGTTTTAAGAGAACTATTTAGCTAATTATACTAATGATTTATCATGCATGAATCATCAGGATTTTGCCGCCAAATCGCCCGACGAGTTGAGTATCAATAAACATGAACTATGAGAAAATAACGTACAGTCCTTTAAGTAAAAGGTATAATATACAAATAGACGCGAGTGTACGAACATGTCTGCTATTTTGCGTGCGGAACCCATTTGCATAACATCTAACGCAATAAACGCGGATGCCATGTTTTAACCACTGTTTATAAATGCACGTCATGTTTAATGAGAGGAAACATTAATTTCACGTTTAAGACAATTTCGTCTGTCAGATTAATGACGCTCGCGAAATGTAAAAAAAATAGATGCATGCGTCGAACGTGTGTTTTGTTATTGTTTATATAATCATGACTATTGTTAAGGTCTCCGCCCGCATATTTTTTGTTCGCGGTTCGCGGCTGCATTCCGCGGATCTTGATCATCACATAATTATGTCCATAGACAATCCATAGTCAATCAGCGCTCTTATGCCTTCAGTCATCATTATATGAAGTGCTGATAAGCGCGGCGGTTAATCAAAAGAATGCAGCGGCCGCCAGATGCGCGTTATGGACCCCTGTGTGAGTCAGATCTGGTGATAACCGGGTGCCTGCATCACAATCAACGCAGTCATCAGAGCGACCGAAAAGAGAATAGTACATAGATCAATTAAATATTTTATTATCGGAAAGGAGTAACGCTATAATCACTTCTACTACTCTACAACAACAATAACACCAAAAAGGGCGACGGCGACAACAATAACCACCGCCACCGCCACAAACACCACCACCACAACCACCACCACCACTACTTCTACTTATACTTCTGCTACTACTACGATGACGATCACAACGACTACTGCTACTACTTTTTCCTTTTCCACAACACCACGAGCAGCAACAACAACAAAACCAATATCGGTTTCTATATAGTATCATACTGAACAACTGTTAAATACCAATGTTGAGCCTTTTCAAGAAATCCTTGACTTTTTCGCTGAATACACTATGAGTAATAAATGTTTACTACCATCAGAAGGTAGCAGTAATGACGTGTGGAATTCTGTGATCATGTCTGCCCTTGGTGCCTACACCGTTTCCCCAGAAAACAGACAAGGAAACCTTTTTTTTTAAACTGTTTGCTGTCCATTTATCAATTTCTTGTTTCTCATACAACATTTTATAAAGCGATGTTGTCTTATTTTCAAGCCACGTATGAGTCAGACAATTAAGGGATTTTTCTCATTTTATAATAAATGAAAACGGTCAAACAAAATAAAATTCGTATATGTTATCAAATAAAAAATGTCTACAGCCAACTTTCTTCTGTTTCCTCACATTATTTCCTCCAGACATTGGCTGATACTCAGAATGCGATAGGTTTGCATGTTCATTGATATACTTATGCAATAAATGCATTACTTGCACAGCATGCATATTAGAAATATTTGCCATGTAAGCGTTACAAATCAGTGTATTTCGATCATACAGTCTGCTCTCGGCTTTGTTTAAATACAAAATGAAGAATGTCTTCAACATATTTTTTTAATGGATCCAGGTCCTTCTTATTAAGTTCCCCTCAGACTGTTACTCATTTATCTATCATCGATAAGAATGGTTACCCATCGCCATTAATTATTTACTATTATCTACAACTCCCCGAAACCCCAGTCGCCCCGGCCATTCACGCGTATGCGGCCCGGGTCCCTAACTGATACCTCATGTACTGACCACGTGATGCACGATACGTGGCGCGTTTCCCAGTGGAAGCACGCGATAGTCGTTCATAAGCACGAGCCGTGCCTTTGCGCCATGCAAACATCGAAAGTTATTGGGTCGATGTAGTAGGCAGCGACACTACATCGGAACGGATATCGGCTTACAGGGATCTTCCAAATTTGGAGTACCATCTCCCGTGAATCGGATAACTCAGCCCACTTCGCCCGCTGAACAAGCCTACTGGCTTATCAGCCAAATATCCAGGTGGAAAGCAGACTGGTTATGACTGTTAGCATTGCAAGGTGAAAGCCGGTGCTGAATAGAAAACATTTATATAACCAGTCTACTGAATATTAGGTACCGATAGTAAACTGTGTTCAGGAAACTTCCTCTGGAGTTTAACTGTGCCCCGGAACTGCAGGACGGCATATTTCGAGATAAGGAACTAAGCTGGGATTGAAAACTAAAATTTTAGGAGCGATTACTACAGGTAGACACCAGATTATATTTTATCTTTATTTAATATGTGAAATGTGCTTTGTTCACGTGCGATGATAGAAAGGTTTAATGCTGTTTGTATGAATATATTTAAGCTTTTGTGCTAAAATGCTAAATGCTTTCTCGTCGGCTTGTGTATTTCATTCGGTATCGTCACGTTGGAATACATTTGTGGTATTCCGCATTAGCCATGTGTGCTAATTAGTTTAAATCGCTTGCTGCATGTGCGCGTGCATTCTTTATTTAAGTGTCTGGAGAGGTTAAGGCGAGTATATAAGAGTGCTGTATGATTTCAGTTGATAAAATAGTTGCGTAAGTACCATAGGAAGTAAGGGATACGAGGTTGTGTTTGATTCACGGCGTTTCCGAACAGTATAAACCGTGAGTACTTTTGTTAAGTGATGTTATTGAGAACATTTACAGCGCTTGAATTGTATAAATTTTGTCTGACTACACAAAGCTTACTTGATAATGGCAGTTTTTACATCGATCTGACGTGTTCTTTTCAATTGTTTGTGAGAAAGATTGCAGTCTGTCGAAACTTTCACATTAACTTTCACCGAGATTGGAAATACCGGTATTGTATCAATGTATTAAGGGAGGTAACTTAACAAATATGCTGTCGATTAGTTGAATTATTGTTTGAGTTGTTTTTCTTCCATAAGTCAGAAAAGCCCGTCGCGTAATTGTGTATATGACGATATATGTTATATTTGCATTCATACACTTTACAAATAAATGTGTCTAAGAACAATTGGGAAATACATGGCTTGAATAGACAATCTTTTTGGCAATTATCGTTATCTTATTTGGTTCTTGTCAACTTGCAAGAAACATGTTAACGTATTATATATTTTTTAGATTAATTAAAAAATACTTATACTTCTGATGAACGCTATGACAGAAACATGTTTAGTATTTAAACAAATTTAATAGACAAAAGTAACGTGTTTGTACGGATTATTTTATTTAAATTAAGATTAATTGAGACATACTCCAACTCTGTTCGCCTATTTAGTGTGAACAAAACACACACACTTAGAGAAAAGATTCGTGTTCTGAGAAAACTGGGCAAAATGCATGTGCGTAAAGTGTCATCCCAGATTAGCCTGTGAAGTCCGCACAGCATGATGCCCAGTTTTCTCAGAACGCGACTCAAAAAAGCAAACACAGACAACAATGACCAATATTCTTCAAGCTTTCGGTTTCCAGTAGGACAACAGTCGGAAGTGGGAAGCGCATGGAGTGAAACAAGTTGATGGGATTTACCTGTAGTCGTATAACCGCCCGCCGACACGATCGTTAATCTAAATACTAACTTACCACTGCAATGCTGGCAAATGCACAAAACTGTACATAATTCATATTCCTTCCTTGATACTTTCAGCAAATGCTGACTATGCTCATCACTAAATAAATGTACCTAGCAACACATCATAGTTCTTTATTAATCCGGAAGTATGTTTTACAGTTGAACAATAATTACATTTTTTGTTTCACTTGTTTAAAAGGGGCTCAAATGTTATTATCATTATACAGGAAACGATTTGGGGTAAAATATGAGGTACACTGCTTCCGTTAGGGCTGGTCTCAGAATTACTGATTGATTTGTTTTAACATGTGTTTAGCAAAGTACGTGATTTTCACCAGAGACACATTTATAGATCATTGTACCATCCTGCCTCTTTTTACCAACACCAACTACGCATACGCTGTGTGCTCCTATACATCTCTATATTGTCGTATCGTACGTAGTGCCTGAATACTTAAGATGTATTTATTAACGTTCTTATAGGTTTTAAGGTTGTTGAAATCGTAAGTCCAACACCACGAATCTCAACTAGATAGCGCAGTCAATTACATATGGTATCCGCCTTGCGACCGGCAGGTGCCGGGCTCGATCCCCAGACCGGCAGCTTTCGCAATATATTTAAAAATACACGAAGTACTGGCTCGTCACATGAAACAGACTCGATAGTGTCTTTTTGTAAGCCAATTGTTTTCGATGCAGTCGAGTAAAAAAAAAGAAAAAAAAGCATTGATATCACTCAATATAAGCCGGTCATATTGATACCGTTCTTTGTACATGTACTGGTTCACCATGCACTTCGGTTACTCCTTCCAGATTATCCAGCAGAACACGCACTTGTTTATCTTTAGTTTCAGGTTCTGTCGCTTAATCATTTCAAGATCGCACACTTCTATCAACGCACCCGTCTTTAACTTTTGAAAGAATTCGTTTCCTGTCAGTTAAAAACGCATTTCGCATTGTCCCCCTCTGCGATCGGGTATTTTTGTATATAATTCTTTTATGTGCGGTCAATAAGATGGTTGTCGGTGATTAATGTGATGGTTGCGATGATGATGATGCTGCTGCTGCTGCTGTTGATGATGAGGATGATGATGATGATGATGATGACGACGACGACGACGCTGCTGTTGGTGTTGCTGATGATGACGACGATGTTGATGATGATAATGTGGATGATGTGGATGATGATGATGATGCTGCTGCTGATGCTGCTGCTGCTGATTTTGCTGCTGCTGATGTTGCTGCTGCTGATGATGATGATGATAATGATGAGGATGATGATGATGAGGAGGGTGGTGAGTATGATGGTGATGATGATGATGATGATGAAGATGATGATGATGATGATGATGATGATGATGATGATGATGATGATGATGATGATGATGATGATGATGTGGATGATGTGGATGATGCTGATGATGATGTGGATGTGGATGAGGATGACGATAATGAAGTTGATGGCGAAGCAGATTATGATGATGGTATCGACCTTGATCAAAACGTAGAGGATACTTATGATATTAATAACGATTATTATGCTGCTGCTGATGATGACGATGAGGACTGTGGTGGTAATCATGTCACTAGAAAGATGGAAGTGACAATTAAAACATATATGATGATGGAGATAGTAAAATACGTGTTATAAGACTGTTGCTAATCGCCTCATCCTGATAGTTTGAAAAATATGGGCTGCAGCGGATTCCCATGTGATGTTTTACAGACAAGATTCGTAGTTGGCGACAATGATAGAACAAACGCTTGCGACAATGTTAAAAATTATCGATAGCAATAATTTTGTTAATTTGTGTACTACCTGGCATTAAGTCAATGTATCGTTTTTATGAGTAACTTATACACTACAAAAAGCCTTCTTTACTTTAAAAAAAATCATGTTTTGTAAGTTCGATGAAACTTTTATTAGCTCACTATGGCAAATACGTTCGTCAATTGGTCTAGTGCTGCTCAAACTTGAAGCGCTGTTTTGAACAAATTGTGACGGCATAACGCTATTTAGAGATAAATGCAGTTTGCTAGTACATTGTTTACTGTGCTGCTACGCATATGACATATTACCCGCATCATGCGATTATGGGTCTAATGCAATATGCGACCAGCGTAGCTCCAGCCCTGCCTGCGCAATAGCGCATTCTGGTCAGGAGCTTCGCTGTCTGCTACAAACTCATGCATGATTTCGTGGTCTCATTAGCGGACAGGGTAGCCTCTGACTAGCCTGCGCAATTGCGCAGGCTGATCTGGAGTTACGCTGCCGCATATGGCAGAAGACGCATTTTCGCATGATGCGGGTCACATACTACAAGATCATTGTAACGTTGGATTGGCATAACATTGCATTGGCCTCTAATGAACCTCTTGGCTCGAAAAACTGTGCCCTCAGTTATTAAGTATACCGTCTACGTTCGCCTAAATGTCTGGCGTGTGGAAAACAGGACAAAAATGCAATACGAAATAGAACTTCTTAAATTAAAATAGTTATCGTTTCAAAGAACGTTCTTGCTCCTAACAACGTTCCCATTAAATTATTTTAAACGGTTGTTTATACCGTACTGCCTCTTTATGGCCTTTTTTCGAAGAGAAAAAAAGAGAGTACCAAACACCGTTTTAAACTCGGAATCTACCTGTCGCCACGGTGATTCTATTCCTTGTTCTGTCGTCCGAGGCGTCACTGTACTCAAATGCTCGGACAACTATCACCGGCAATGATATGAATCATATATCTGTTCACAAGGACTTAAGCAGATATTTGTTTTAGTTCATCACTTGTAGTAAGTGCGTACGTGCGCGCCTGTTTACACATTCCGCGCAAAGACCATCTTTGTATAGATGTGAATGTGTCACACGATTTTCTTAAAATAAAGTTTGAAAAGGTTATAAGTTTGTGATGTTTCTGTGTGTTTATATGCATGATTATAGAAAGCTTGAAGAAAATTTCAGTGCAGGAAGGTCTGTGTGAAATGTATCTTTGCAAACGTGTACTACAGTACACCGGTAACCCACATGGCCTATTTGCACTCAGACTTCGTTGTCAATATGTACAACACGTGTAAATGTCTTCATGAATTAATGTTAGTAAATAGCCACGTTGCACCTTGAATTAAATCTGAGTTATGTATGTTTTGCATATTTATACTTTTATTTTTCAGATACAAATCGCATATCTAGTAGGTGTAGGTGCAGCTTCAAAACCACCGCCATCTATTCATTAAAGTAGAACGACCGCTGATTGGTCAGTTAAATTTACATCGGTTGACACGCCCACCAAACCGTAAACATGAGTGCATTCGACGACGAGTTTTTGGACGAAGAGGAGGAAATGGCGATGAAGGAAAGAGATTTAGCAGACGACGCTCAATGGAAGATTATCCAAAAGAATACATTCACAAGATGGGCGAACGAGCATTTAAAGACTGTCAACAAAACGATCGCTGAATTGGAGACTGATTTAAGCGATGGTTTGAGGCTGGTGGCACTCGTAGAAGTGTTGTCTGGAAAGAAATTCAAGTCTGTCAACAAGCGACCAAATTTTCGCACTCAGAAGCTAGAAAATGTCACAATGGCGCTGGAATTCCTGGAAAGAGACGAAGGAATTAAAATTGTCAATATCGGTAAGTCAAATTATTGTTCTGAGCAATTAATTAACGTTGTCACACCTGTCAAAGGTGCTAAACGTGCGTCGACAGGAGTACTTATTCGGACAGGTATACGATTCGGACAACTGTTTGCTTTGACGCGTGGGTTTGTCAAAATTCAGCTTCTATCGTTTATCAGTGTCAATGTATTATAAAACACGGAAGAAAACATTATGGGCGTGTTAAATAAGTATATTCAGTCTGTTTTTGTAAGTTTCCCCGAAACAATTATTTATGTCATTTAAATTTAATGACGTTTTTATATAAACCAACAAGACAAACAATAGTATTTACTCTGCCTATAAACTAAAATTACTTAATCACTAAAAACAGATTCTTGTGCCACAGCAACATCAAATCACAGTGTTTAAGACCCCATTCCATCTTATTGACCTAAGTAGGGCACACACACACTTGGGAAAATGTGTATTGATCAATTGCGGTAACACTTCTATAAACTGCAGTGTTTATCCACTGTACAGGTGAAAAAGCAGCTATTTGCCTTTTAGCTATTAAAATGTGTGTATATAAATGAGCATTTAATAATATTCATTGAAACATAGCCAAGAGCATTTTAAAGGCTGAATTATTTAAATTATAATAATTATATAGTCCTTTACATATCTATCTTGCAGCAATGTGTTTAACTTATATAATTATTTTGTTGTGGTTATTAGTTGCATAAAAGTTTAATATAATATTATACAGCACTAAAAGAAAGAATAAGAAAAAATGAACACAGTTTGTTTTAATGCGATTAACCTTTGTTTAGATGCAGTTCATGTAAACATTTCACCTCAGCTTGGGGCATTCTTAATGGTCAAAGTAATGAAAGGGTGTAGCACCATTATCAGTGATGCACAGCGGTGTGTATTACTGCACTATCCAAACTTGGGTGAATCTATTAAAACTGTGTTATTTAACTGTTCTGAATCCTTAGATGAAACAGGTATCAGAAATATATGGTAGATCTGGATGATGCATAACCGGGATACTTTTTAAACTATAAACTTACACAGGAATCATTGTTCTATGTCCCAAGTATACAGCTACTTTGCTAGTATTAAAGCGAAATACAATACTTAGCAAATACTTGAAAATAAAAACTTATACCAAATTCTTTAATGTAGACTGTGCGGCTGAATTACTCAATTCAATCTAGATTGTCATGTACTTTGTACCTCGTAAAGAACTATCATTGTTAACTTTGCCAGTTACAAGAATCTTTTACTGGTTATCATTAACTAGGGATTAGCTAATGTACAAACTTTACCATTTGACAGTTGTTCACAACAATGGTTACCCAGCCGCTTTTTAGGCCCCAATCCTTTTTCAGAACCACACCTGCCCCTTTTCACCTACAATGAAAAATGAAGATTGTTTACATTTTTATCCGATATATACATCAGCAGATTCTCAGTATTTGAAGCAAAAACCATAAAATCTTCATACCGTTCTCTATGGTTTAAGAAAACTCATGAACGCCTCTTTGAACTGAGTGAAGTAGTAAATATCTTCCTGGGTGGTATGCATTGACATCAATACCAATTTGAATACCCATTTAGCATTGATTTGATGACTTAAGTAGTGACATTTCATTACATAGTTGACCTGATGGGCTCTATGATAATAACCATATTTGCACGAACGGGATAGTATTTAGCATCTCTTTACATACAATACTATATAATTCCTTTTATGACGAAGTCTGGTCATTAGTTTGAGCGATTGAAGGTAACCTCAAGCTTAGGAATATGTAAATCAAGGTGTTTATTATCTACAAAAGACTGATTTTAATATAATCATTAACTTATTAAGTTAAACTTGAATGATAATCTATTTCTGACTAATATATACTGAATGCCAATGAAAGCAGTAATTTTAATATTAGTTAGAGATTTCTTGAAAACAAGTTTCTGGCCTTGGTCTCATCATGCAATCGTAAATTTGCTAAAAAAAAATTGCATGTCAAGTTCTCAAGGTTGAAACTATTGAATACATACCACTTCATCAACTATTCACATAGAAACTTTTTTACATCCACAGGTATGTTGCAAGTAGAAAATACTTAATCACCAGCTTACTGAGTCATTGCTTAAGACAGAAAAGTCATTTTTCAAACATTTTTTAGTATTTTCTTCTACCAAGTGCTAGAGCATACTCATGTATCAAATAACCACATAGGATATTATTTGGTTAAACTCTCACAATGGCCGCTATGTTTCGTTAATCAAGTTCAATTTCATGGCAAATCTCGCCAGATTAGACCCATTATTATGACCAAACAGGGTGTTTCATGCAACATGATACATGTACTCAAATGTCAACCACACACAACATGCAGTTTACTGACATTCAGTTCTGCTGATGGATGGATCCTGTTTTCAGTTGAAACTTAAGAGATAGAAAAACTAATTTTGCATCCATTGTAAGGCAGGTTACATATTTTCGAAACTGTTTACTAAATTTAATACTGGCTGGGCAAATGTATCGATGAAATCGTAATTAAAATGGTGTTGACAGTCAATTGTGGACATCATTTTAAATTACCAAATCATAAATATAATTAAAGATTTTTTTCATTTTAAACAATAATATCATGAAACAAAATGTGTTTGTGTTTGAGCAATTGACAAATAAATATTGACTTTGTTTGAAAATGAAAACATTTCTAACTTTGTGTTATTAAGACAGTGGACAATCATGGCAATAACACTTTTTCTGAAACTTTGTTATTGGAAAATGACAGATTGTAAAAAACGACCTTCCCAAATTGCTTCAGTTGTGATCATGTTATTATACCATTATTACGTATTACCTCTAAACAGTTTATTGTGACAGTTTCTTTGTGTTTGATGATGCACAATCATTTATAAATTATCATATGGGTATTAACCGTAATTACTGGTAGATCATTGACACAGACAATTTCATATATTACAAAGGACTGATCAATGAGATTCATTACAAAAACACATAAATCGTGGTCATTGATCTCTAAGCCTCTTTGTGCGTCCCTTACAGTGCCCTATTATATGGTCAGTGTTCTGCTGTGGTTTTGGACTGTTGGCGACACAGGCTCATTTTGCTTTAGAAAGTAGTAACAAATTATAAAATACAAGTAGATTTTTATCAGGTGTTCAAAGTGTTTTGACATTTTTGAAGGGTTTTAAATGTCCCGATATCTTATTGGAAGCTATTATCTCAATCTACCAATAAAATTTTGTGTTGTACATGCAGATAAGACAAAATAACGCACATCCAAAGAAAACAATCGTACCACTTGGCGCTTTCGAGTGATTAACTTACCACAAGTAAAATTGAATTTGGAACTTCTAATTTGCGTGCACCCTAATTGGACCCACTTATGAAAATTGATGGGAACAAATATTTGTTTACGCAAAGGTGGGTCCACTGCAGAACATTGATGCAAGGTATTTCAAAACACATATTTGACGAACATGTTAGTGGATTTAAACAGCAAATTAACAGACCACCATTCTGCAAACTGTCTTCATACTTCATCAGCATTGCAAGTCATGCATTAAGGATTGAGCGTGAAACTATTGTATCTTATGTAGAACTGTTCCCCAGATACAACAGTTTTGCGCTTAGTTTGTGTCCGGAAAGGAGGGCAGTGTGTGCAATTTTAGGATATTAGGATACAAATGATGACATGACTTGAAGGTTGCTTGCATTGGCTGCAGATTTCAAGGCTAATAACTCAGTCTGCTGTCTTTATCATCCAGTTGGTTTTGTTTTTGCTGAGATAAGACAATTAATTAATTTAATTAAAAAACAACACTAATGGCAACTTAATAATGTATTAACCAGCTCTAAGAATATATATAAGAATGTATTTTATATGATGCAAAATGGTGTTTTCCATTTACTGAGTTCATATTCTTTCCTTCTTAGTGTTTTTGAAAATAATATATCAGGGATAAAGTGGATTGCAGTGCAATCGGAAACGTTGAAATGACTATGTAGATAGATATACGTAAACATGAAGATTTTAAGTGGGGGTTGTTACAAGTTCCCATTCATTCAAATAACATGGGATTAACATGCTTATAATAGGAATTAAAATATAATCATTTATTGGCATGCAAAGGAAGGTATTTTATTCATTAGTAGAAGTTATAAATGCACATCGTGGGTGGTTTTTGTCCTCTAACTTAAACAGCATGTCAGTTTGTTGTCCCGATGTCCACAATTGGTTGCACCTACTTTACTATTAACAAGAGTTATTGTCCTTACATTCTTATGTATTGGCAGCTTATTTTCATAGTTTTGACTCACTTTAAAAGGTATTTATGTACGACAAGTAGATACCATTATAAATCACTTACAAAGGAACACATGCGGTTCTGTAGCAGTGTTATAATCAAGTTCCCCCACCCACACATAAATGCTTTCTTGATTAGGGAGAAGATAGCATGGAGATTGTTGATAAATTACTTAAACTTGTATGACCTTTTGGGACTGAAATCTGTGTTATTCTACAGTGCAAATTGCATGCCAAACTTTTAACGAATTTTTAACAGTATAATTGTAAAAAAAAATTGCAGTCGCTAATAAATCAGGGTTCTGGGAAATGTCAAAGCCATGTAAATACCTGGAATATCACTTGTGTAATTGCACAGTTTTTTCAAGAAAGATAACTTGGCTAATTGTAGTGTTTTATCTCAGCAGATACAAGTTGTTTGTTGAGTTATTTGCCTCATTAAAGACATGCCATCATGCAGTCCCTATCTGGCTTATGGGTCTAGAAAAAGGATTAACATGCTTTGTTGATATTGAGACTTAATGACATCGAGTAAATACCTGGTGGAAATTGCTTTGAAAAACTAACCATAGAACCCAGCTTGATTTCTTTTATTTTGTTTTGAAGTTACCTTCTGGAGTTTTAAACTTAACATCTTGTAATAATTACGGCCCATGCTTGTTATGGCTCTACAGGGCGTAGTTGTTTATGTAAGTCTGAGCTGCTTTCCCACACCAGGAAATGGGTTTGATAAGGGGTTTGGGGTGGGTAATACTAGCTAGGGATTATATCATGCCCTATTGAGACTTGACCACCCGGGCAGTGGGGTCAATGGCAACCTGTTAGTCAAATGTTAGTTTGTGGGTGTCTTGTGTTGTTGGGAAAATGCAGAATTGTTACCTTCCACTAAGCAGCTAATATTGATCATGTTGACTGTTGCATGATATGGGCTAAACTGTGGGTTAAAAACAAACTGAAATCATAATGATTATTAAGATTGTGTTCTGTTTACAGGAAGTCCATAACCTCCTTTATTATTATTTACGTGGATTTGTTCATTGTATGTTTTGTGTGCCTACTTTGTCAATTATGATAATGTTTCATAATTGTCAAAAACAAACAAACAAGAACTTTGTAATGAATCACATAACACATTCAGATACCTCAAATTGAATTGTGTAGTACAGAAGAATCAGAAATCTGTTATCCTTGCAAGTTTTGTCCCATTGAGTCTGCTATTATGGTGGACAGATACAGAGGTCAGTTTGGTCATTTGTTTGGCTTTAATAGCAGGGGACTATTGCCCTTAATTGTTTATCATTATGTGTCAAATGTCCACTATCATTCTGGCTTAACACTGGATGGTGTAGACTAGAGGCTGTTAATCTTTGTTTCCACAAATCTGTTTGTCATCTGTCAGTTTTGATGCGGTCCGAATCCTCACCAGATAGTTAACACAATTTTTCTTCAATGGTCTAAATATTTTAACTTAAATAATTATACCAATAGATGCATGAACACAACTAAATATTGATTAAAAATTACAATAACATTACAATCAACTTAATGCTCTAGCGGATCTGCAATAAGATATATAGGCCTGAATTACATCATTTAAAAACCATTTTCATAATCAAGTTTTTGAATAAATCACACTTAAAAAAAACCTGGTGAGCCTCGCTATGAGGTTTACAAGTAATAAAATGTCAATTGAAGAAGTCTGATAAAGACCATCTCAAACAGCATTCATATAATTATGATATGTGTCGTGTTCTGAGAAAACTGGACATAATGCATGTGCGTAAAGTGTCGTCCTCGATTAGCCTAATCAGTCCGCACAGGCTAATCCGGGACGACACTTTCCGCCTATACTGGATTTTCACTTAGAAGAGACATCATTTAAACCTAAAATTCCATAAAGCCGAAATTGTCGTCCCTGATTAGCCTGTGCAGACTGCACAGGCTAATCTGGTATGACAATTTACGCACAAGCATTATGCCCAGTTTTCTCAGAACAAGACACATATCATAACATCTATTGGTACTAGTACTTTTTTCATAAGAGCACCTGTCAGGAAGGTTTATGTGTGTTTTCATTCAGATTGATAGATGGCTTGTGTTCTGCCAGGAAATTCAAATTTCTCTGGGTGAGAAAATGATTTCATCAATAAATTCCTCATTTATTGATCTGATTGCAATCAAGGTGTGGAATACTGGTATGTGTTCACACTTTCATCTGAAGAAAAACAGTGCTGTCCATTATGATTAGGCTTTTCTACAGTTGGTGTCAAGAGAAGATTGTCATTATGATATACAATCTAACAAAATATTTTAGAGGCCTTGTTTGATGTGACACAATAATTAATTTCATGCAATGCAATACCACTTTTCAATGCCAAACCATGGGTTATATTTGTATATATCATCTGGTGTCCTCTCCTGCCATATCAAAGTTTTTGTAGCCAGTTTTAACTTTGTTGGCTTTTCTTCTTCGGCTCTGCTTTTGATTTTTGTGATAAATTATTTCTCTGTATCTCATCTCTAAGTCCATTTATTTTCATGGTTCCAGAGTACTACTTTGTAGGTTCTGAATATTACCTGTTGATTATAAATGTTCTTATCTCCTATGCACAATGTATGATGCACTAAATCATCAGATCATGTATCTGCATCCATTTAATGCAAAATTAATGTATACACATTCAGGGTTTCCTCTGGCTCGAATTTGTTTTAGCCAAATTTACTTTCATGGGCAGAATTCTTCTTAATTTGGCTATTTAATGGGTATTTATGAAGAAAAAGTTGTAGCCAAATAGAATTTCTTTAACCAAATAGCCTTTGGCTAATACGGCTAGTAACTGNAAAAAGTGCTTTTTACTATAGGCACTTTTGTGTCCAGAGCCATATCTTGGAAGTGCTTTGGCGGATTTCACTGAAACTTGGTATAAGTATATATATGGATAAGAGGATGATGCGCGCCAAATGGCATTGTACACCACCGGTTTATAAGGGAGTTATGGCCCATTCTATATCGAAAAAATGTTTTTTTCTGTGACAAAGCTCTAGTTAGGCGGGGAATATCAATTCAACGAATTTGCTTGTTTTAAATGGTTAAACATTTAAAAACACACAATTAATTAGTTAATAAAAAATCATGGCGGGCTGATTTTGATCACATCTTTTAATGTCTTAAGCTTTCTGTTTAAACAGTCTATGAAATACTCATAAGCAGTTAAAACTATGGGCGTGAGAAAACAGTGGATAAAGTAAATGAAGATTCATTGTTTTTAACTGATAAAAACCAAGCACATAAAAATGAGGGGGTTTCTAATATTGTGTACTCAAAATACACTCCCAACCCATTGATAAAACTGCAAAATTTCAATCAATATCACCATATAAGGAGATGGTTAACTGTAAAGATTGAATTTTGCTGATCTTGTATAAACCATACACCCTTGTTTGTAAACTGTGGTTGCGTTTTCAGAGGTTACTCATGTGTATCCATAGACGATGAAGCAGCCATTAAATTTGCATTAAACCACATACGGTAGTAAATGTATACGGCCAATAGACTGATTCATTGAACGAATATTTTGCGCACAGTCCTTGATTTGTTTGTATTTCAAGTTTACGTGGGCAGGCTGTTTTCATCTTAACATTTTTCTAGCAATTTATTGTGCACCCAATTTCAAATTTCCTATTTTATTTTACAGTTAGAGCATAAATTGCAAAATAATATGTGTCAAAATAACACAGTGATTTCATAGATTTCCATAAAATGAACATGAGTTTTCAATTATTGTCCTCACTGTGGGCCATACAGTTTTCTATTATACTTGTGAATACTGACATAATTTATGTGTTGTTGCATTCGGCTCAGATAACATGAATGTAGCCCCTGTGGTGTGAAAAATTACCCTTTCCATGAACTTACCAATATGGTAGGAGTGGAAAATGACTGGTTACAGGTAAGAGAATTAACTTGCCCACAAGTGAATCACATGAACCCAAAGAAAATCTCTGACAACAATGAAGCTTTGAGAACAGCAGGCAGCAAACAGGGTTCAATACAATAATAAACAGCTATTAAAGTAACCAGTGATTGTGTGGCAGTATGATGGAGGAAATGGTAGTGGACCACAACAAACAATTTAACTTTTTAATCATCCAAGGTTAGGGGCAGTCAATACATAATGCAACCTTTGTTTAACCATGGTTACACATTGTGTGTATGTATTTTCGGTAAGTATGAAAGAAACCAATTAATTCTTTAGCGGTGTCAGGCAATATCTGAACTGTTTCTGCAGATCTGTTAGTCTGTTGCAATCATATAAGAAACTTCTATTTGCATTTCAACTATACCTCCCAGATTATCTTGCCAGGATGGCTCAGGGACAACTGTTTGGCTGCTGTTAATATTTCTCAAAGGTTCGTTCTGATCTGACATTAAAAGTGCAGAACTTGTTTTAATCAATCCCAGCGCTTGATCCATTGCTGATATGAAAAGCTGATATGAAGATTTATACTTAAAACAAGAAAACAGTGGGTGCACCCCCCTCCCACACAAATACCTGTTGATAAAGATGAGTAGAAGAATGTTTACAGTGCAATCAAAATAACAGGTGAAATCATTTTATGATAAAGAGCATGTAGAAAATTTGAACAGATACTGTATACAGATAACTAAAGTATTTTGTGGGTTTGCTCATCCGATTTCTTTGAATCACTGATTTGATTTTTGATATAGATTCTTTCGGTAACCAAACTCACAATAAATAACTATGGCCTGACTAGTTATCACACCTACCCTCATACCGATATCTGCATTATTACTATATACATAAATATATGCAAAATTCATAAGGAAAATATTAAGCACTACGGGTGGGAGTGGGAGAATTGCTTAAACACATTCTCGAATACTCAGGTAGCCACAATGTATGTGTCAGACCTATAGCCACAATGTATGTGTCAGACCTATAAGTTACTAGACATATTGCAAAGCTCATCTAATATTTATTGGCGATCATACCATCTGCCTCAAGTCTTCTGCCACATTGTAACTTTGTATCAACTCGTACACATTTTTGCTGAGTTAAATGTGCGCTGTTGGCATTTTGCATGAGAAAATGGTTAAAGCATATTTCTTTGCTTCATGCATTAGTTTTGTTCAGTTTAAGTGTGTAAATAGTAATTAACTGTGGTTTGTGTAATATTGATGAGTTATTAATGTGCAGATGATTATAGCAATTAATGCAATTCATTTAATATAAATGGAACATTTCTTGTTGTAACAATTGTTTTCACTATTTGGCAGTACATGTAATTAATATTGTTTTCACTCTTTGGCAGTAATTGCAACTCATGGTAGGATGTTTAGGAATTTACCTGTCTTTCTCTCATAGCCTAAAATGCATTACCATAGCAACTTAGTGTAGTGAAATTATTTGTCTGGGAGTAGATAATGTACACATAAATGTATAACTCTATATATGTGTACATAACTTTCTTTTATAATAGTTAATACACATAGATGTGTTGTGATGGTACTTGTGAAAGGAATCATTGGTTATTTGTAGCATCATTTCTTGGTGGGTCTCTACCGGTGAGGGGGTGCTACACAGTGATTGCTGGAAATTGTCAAAATTTTCTGCAAAGTGACGATCACTTTGATCATTTAAGTGCTTAACGGACCATTTGATGTAAGAAATAAGCTTTCACAGCAGTATTATCACTCTGGTGCAGTCATTATGGTGGCTTATTAAAAAAAAAGCACCAGACAGTGCAATATAAGCGCAAAACACTATAAGCTACCCGGGTATGTCCAAATCAGACGCAAAGTGCTCTGTGACTGAGGCGCTGAAACTGCCTTGTGACTGCTTTGATAAGAAATAGTATAATACCATGTTTAAGCTATGGCATGTGTTTTTGGTATTGTTCTTTTTCTATTGCCTAATTGTCCATTACAAACTGTTAACAGTGCTGCATAGTATTGTTGAAAGACAAACAATTAATATGTTTTATCAACAAAATGTCTACTCTGATAATAATGATGATACAGTTTGATTTGCTATTTTAACCTGTCCATTAAATTACAACAAACCCAAATCAGTGGGGAACAAAATGGGCTGAAAAACAAGGTCAAGGCTTCAGACACAAAAACTTTGCTATTGTAGGTCTAACAAGGTGCATACTATGAACTGCTGAAGTCTGCAGCATGTTAGACAAGAGTTTGTTTGTTTTACTGGCCCAGCTCTGGCTTGTTATGCAATACTGAAAACACTTATTGATAGGTGGATATGAGAGATAAGATCCTACAGCAGCTCACATGTTTGTGAGGTTGTTAGGGGCTCTAAGTGGATTAGTGTGTGTACACTTCACACAGGAAGAACTTGCATCTTCAGTCCAACTGAATTTCCCATTTTGTAGCATTCAGAATGTTAAGTTGTTTTTCATTTGAACACAATTTTCATTTGACCAATTTTTCTACACCATTAGTCTCTTGACAGATGGATAAGTGGTTGGATGGATGGGTTTCATCTCTCTAAAAGTTTTAGCTCTTACAGTTCACATTGAATGTTCACCAAACTTGTCATCACCAAACAGACTTGAAATGTTTTTTGACATAAAATGATTATCATGTGAACATGGGCCTCAGGACATACCTGAAAATTGTAACTCCAGATATGCCTCTGCATCGTATACCCTGAAGAGGAGTCATAATGTCCTCTAACCCTTTGCATGCTGGGAAATTTGTCATCTGCTAAAATGTTGTCTGCTGAATTTCTAAAATTAGCATTTTCTCTGATTTTTTTTTTCAAAGAATACTATCAGAATAGCAAACAGTTTGGAAAGGCCTTCAAAATTGGGTTCCAGCACTGAAAGAGCTAATGAGATGGTGAATCCATGTGTGACTTAATAGCCAACAGGGTATAGCTCCAGGCTCCAAATGGACAGGCTGGTCTGAAGCTATGCTGGTGACATGGCATAATACCCATTATCGCATCACACGGCCCAAATTGAGGCCAAGTTGGATAACCAACCAAACTGGGTCAGGCACTATAGATATCTTTGTTGCATAAAATATAAGTCAGATTTGTTAACTAGCCAAAAATATATTTCATGGGGTCCATTTTTTAGGACTGGCACATATTTCTGATCTTGTTCTTGGTGTTAATACATTATATGAATTTGTGATATTTAGTGTAATTGAAATTTTAACGCAATGCTATAGTTCACTGTTTCTTGTAATAAAACCATACTTCTAAATTATATCATCCATATTTACTTAGTTATGCTTGGAATGTTATTTGTCAAAATGCATAATCACTTTTGTCATATAAACAATTGTCCCTTTTTCACAGCCGAAATATTGTTCCCAGCATGTAAAGAGTACACACACTATCGCAATAGGAAATTAACTACCTCCTTATTCTTCTGCCAAGTTTTGAATTAAAACAGTTGAAAAAGCATTATCACTACTTTTTTTGCCATTGTCTAATTCTTCTAGGAATGTGATGGCCAATGGTGAATGATATATTTGGCACTAAACAATGTGATTAGAAAGGTTAATGTTGGTCAATGGCTGGTAGAGATTGTTCAACATCTGGGTTTTGTCAGCAAAATTATGTTCACTTTGTATGCAAGTTAAGTTAATGTGGTCATAGCAAAAGTATTGTATAACTAAACATCATCAGTATCATTTTCCAGAAACAAATACAACACTCGCATCTTTACATCTATCACTATTACTATATCAATAATTGATTACATTCGTATTTCTTGTGTATTATTTCAACATCATTTACTGCAAAAGTAATTCTATACAAAGTTGGGCTCTAAGATGATCTAAATGTCATTTTAATGACTTTGTTATTTATCTCAATGACATAGTGGAATGCAGCTACATTTTTGTTTCATAGGAGACACGGTTTTAATTTCTAATTATATAGATCTACATAAAGTTTACCACCTGAGAGAAACCATTATACCATGTTTTATATGGCAAGGAATCAATTTCCAAATAATGAGGCAAATAACAAATGAAGTTGACAAGACACAAACGTACACAAAAACACACACAGAAATGAATGAGGTCACCACCTTAACCCTTTGCATGCTGGGAAATTTGTCGTCTGCTAAAATGTTGTCTGCTAAATTTCTAAAATTAGCATTTTCTTTGATTCTTTTTCAAAGAATACTATCAGAATAGCAAACAGTTTGGATCCTGATGAGACGCCACGTTCTGTGGCGTCTCATCTGGATCCAAACTGTTTGCAAAGGCCTTCAAAATCCGGTTCCAGCGCTCAAAGGGTTAAAACAGTCAATGCAAAGAATTGGGGGTTGTTAAAGAGCTTCAAACCTCACACTTGGCCACCTCAGCATCTCAACTGAAATTTAATAGCAAGAGAAGAGAATAGTTTTTACATTTCAATTGATTTACTCTAAACTACTCAGTGGTTGTATACAGACCAGTTCACCAGAACTGCAACTTTCTGAGACACGACAAAATTAAACCAAAATGAATTTTACCTACATTTCATTTTAAATAAAAGACATAACATTATATAGCTCAACATTCAGATCATTGATACCATCAATGTCAAATGTCCTGTTTAAAATCTCATATCATTTATAATGTTAAATCATTATTATTCATGAGACATTAATTTTCATTGATTACGTGGGTTGACAGATCCATGTATTTAACACAAACACATTGTTAAATGACTGACGCAAATTCTTCTTTTGTTTTCCAAAATCAGAAATCCACAAATTTGCGTGTCCATGAAAGTAATGTTTTGAAAAACCACAAAATTTCATACCCACAATAAAAAATAATTTATCAGTATATCTTATCTCTCCCCAGATTCTGGAGACATCGTGGACAGCAAGCTGAAGCTGATCCTGGGCCTGATATGGACCCTCATCTTGCACTACTCCATCTCCATGCCCATGTGGGAGGGGGAGGAGCCCCAGCCCCAGGAGGGCGGCCCCACCCCCAAGCAGAGACTGCTCAACTGGATCCAGGGCAAGGTACCGGACCTGCCCATCAAGAACTTCACATCAGACTGGAATGACGGCAAGGCCATCGGAGCCCTTGTGGACGCTCTTGCTCCAGGTAAGGGACACGTGGTGGTTACTATAGCTCTTGCTCCAGGTAAGGGACACGTGGTGGTTACTATAGCTCTTGCTCCAGGTAAGGGACATGTGGTGGTTACTATAGCTCTTGCTCCAGGTAAGGGACACGTGGTCGTGACTATAGCTCTTGCTCCAGGTAAGGGACACATGGTGGTTACTATAAGTGTTACTTTGTGAATCCAACATGCTTATAGAAATGTTGTGGTCATTATCCCCCGCCAAAGGCGGAGAGATATAGAACTGACGTTTTCCGTCCGTCCGTCTGTCTGTCTGTCAGTCGGTCCAATTTGCACCCATCCATATACAAAATATATGTGGCGGGGGATATAACTTCAACAAATTTGCTTGTTACTCTAAGTGTTGTGTTGTGAGTCCAAGATATGAGCCCTTCTTGAGGATTTTGCATCTGGGGTCAACTTTCACAAGGCTACTAAGAAACATCTCAACTAAAGTTATTTTCAATGTTACTTTCAAATAGGATGTTATTGTCAAAATATATGTTTAGTATTCCAAAAATGATGGAATTAGAAGTGTATTTTGATAATTTAATTTTATAAAAGAATTGGAATTAAAATTTACAATAAATAACTGGATCACTGACTTAAGGTATTTTCTTATGAGCTTTGTTGATATGATCCCAGGGCTTGTATTGCCAATGCCTTGGCCAATTACAACAGCAATAACAATAACAACAAACAAAACAAGTGTCATGTGGTTTATCAAATATTTATGATATTTTAGGATGTTTTTAAGACAACTCCAGTACTTTTTGGCTGTTGTTGTTAGTTTAAAGGCGCAGTGTGCAAAATACCATCAATCTTATTGAATAAGCTGGGTTTCATGTTAACGTTTGTTTAGATTGGATTGATAAATGCTCATGCCAGCTGTTTGGGCAATAAACAAATTAAGTAGCTTTGTAAAAACGATCGGTGTTAATGTGAAATAAAATGTCATGTAGCATACTCTGTACTAAAGTTAGGGCTTGGCAATTTTTTTAAACGGCACTTTTTGTAAATAATCCATATGATGCGAGAAGTATTTGTAAAAAGAAGGACAGACTATTGTGCATATTTTGACTATGGAGATAATCAATAAATGGGTGCAAATAGTTGACACTTGAATTGGTAAGAGGGAGGAACTATACGCATACTTGACACTTACAAACAAACTGCAACTGAATGGGCTAGTACAATGTGGTAAGTAGTCCGTCTGATTCACCTAGACTTGAACTCATAAACAAAATAAGTTTGCTTCACACAAGTACTTATCTAGGATTGCCACCAATGTGTCAAACAAGGCATAAGTATCACTGGCATGTCTCTTTTAACTGACAGCTTATTAAAAATTAACAGGGCACAATTATGCCCACGTGTCTCATTGAAAGGCCTTTGTTGATATGATCTTGCAAAATGCCTTTTATTGACAACCTAATGAATATTGGAACCTTTGTTGAAGTGCCTTGCTTTTGTTGATTTGCACATTTAAAAATACTTCCCAGTCTCAGTTAAAAGGTTTTCAATATTTCTGCTCTGAGATGAAAAATAAAACGTCAGTTATATTATATGATTGCTGTTTACAGTTGAACTATTTTCAGTTATGTCTAGAAAATGTAATGAATTTGTTGTGACACGGTATGTAAATAAGGTATGATACAGCTAGCTAATGTGCATTTAAAGCTCAGTTAGTATGCATGGTAGTGCTTGTTAGACCTGAGGGTGATATCAGCACACATGTTTCACCTATCATACTGATTGTCAAACCTTTCTCTGGTTTCATCTTACCAAGTTGAATTTCCTTGGGAGAATTGCAGGTTACTGTCTTAAGCAAGATTAAAATGACAATCACTTTATACAATCAGGAAAGAAGGAGCAGACTTACAGAATATTATGATAAATTCAAAAAAAATCAGAATTGCCTGCACCAGTCTTCTATGTGCCCTTTTTAGCTCATCTGAGCACAAAGTGCTTATGGTATGCTATTGTGATCGCCTTTTGTCCGTTGTGCGTTGTCTGTCGTGCGTCGTCAACATTAACCTTGTAAACACTCTTGAGGCCACATTTATTGTCCAATCTTCACGAAACTTGGTCAGAACATGTGTCCCAATGATATCTTGTACGAGTTCAAAAATGGTTCCAGTTTGTTAAAAAACATGGCTGCCAGGGGGCGTGGCACTTTTCCTTATATGGCTATATTAAAACCTTGTGAACACTCTAGAGGCCACATTTATTGTCCAATCTTCATGAAACTTGGTCAGAAAATGTGTCCCAATGATATCTAGGACAAGTTCAAAAATGGTTCCGGTTGATTGCAAAACATGGCTGCCAGGGGGCGTGGCAGTTTTCCTTATATGGCTATAATGAAACCTTGTTAACACTCTAGAAGTCACATTTATATTCCAATCTACATGAAACTTTATTTTTCATAAAGTACTTTTATTATTTTGAACTCCACCTTCTCAGAATAGTTTAGTTCCTTCGGGTCTCAGGTGAGCGCCTTAGGGCCCATGGCCCTCTTGTTAAACAATTGTTAGACCTGTAGGTCTTTTTATGTTTGTGGCTATGGTTACATGTATGGTTGCTCTGGTTACATGTATGGTTGCTATGGTTACACATATTGTTGCTATGGTTACAGGCCTGTGCCCAGACTGGGAGGACTGGGACCCAAAGAAGGCCAAGCAGAATGCCAAGGAGGCCATGGACGCAGCTGAGAAATGGCTCAACGTGCCACAGGTAGGATCAGTGGTCATACTGGCCTAGTGGATTTTAAATCTGAGCCTTGCTCTGGGAAAACAGGGCTTAATGCATGTGGGTTAAGGTTCGTCCCAGAATAGCCTGTACAGTCGCACAGGCTTATCAGGGATGACACTTTCCGCTTTTATGGTATATGTCGCTTAAAGGAAGTCTTTTCTTAGCAAAAATCCAATTTAGGTGGAAATTGTGGTCCCGGATTAGCCTGTGCAAACTGCACAGTCAAATCTGGGACGACACTTTACGCACATGCATGAAGTCCATTTTTCCCAGAACGAGGCTCATGTTGATCTGAGAGGCAGCCTTGTGGTCAAGTACATCCTGGGTTCAGTATCCTCTCTGGGAGCCTGTTTAAAAATTTCACCCAAATATAAACATATATTAAATAAAAACACCAAAACACCAACTTATGGTTCTACCCTGGACACAGACTCGATAGTGTCTCAGTAAGCTTAGGCTTTCTATGCATTAAAGCAACACATGGGCTAGATTAATACATAGTGACCATGATACATGAATGTTAGGAAAACTGTACATGTCAAACAGATAACGTGTTGCCCCCTTGACCTTTATAAATTAGTTTAGGTTCAGGTGGGATGCTCCCTTTAAATCCCTCCCATTCACTGTCTGTAAAAATTTAATTACAAGATAATTGTTCACTATGGCCCGCTTATATAAACATTATGTGACAGTCTGACAATTCATGTAAGAAAATGTTTGAAAGATGGCCTGGATGCTTGGATGGCCATGTTTGGTGATAAGAGAATGATTAATGTTGCAAATCCTACTATGGTACATAAGACTGCAGGTTGGCAGAATGAAATGTAACAAATCTTGAGGTAGTAAATTTATGATTGAAAAATGACATTGAGCGAAAATTAAAATGGGGTTTGCTAAAGAATTCATCTTGCAAAAAGTTGATGCTATAGTTAGTTCAACTGGCAAACTGTTGACTGTGCTTTTAAACTTTTCATTGATTCTTTTTTAGCTCACTGGTAGCATTTATTTGCATATCATTTAAAACGCGTAGGCTGAAAACATATTTAATCCAAAACATAAATACTGAAAACAGAATGGTCAGGCTTTGGTGATTTTCAATTCAGATTCAATGTTATGCTTTATTGGTAAAACTGCATAACTTGTTTGGACTGTTATTGAAATTAAATATAGCTGTATCAGTGATCCAACCTGATGAATATTTTGAAAGGGTGTGATGAATGTCTGTAAATGAGCCATGTACTTTGGAAATTCTCCTGCCTTAATGATGTGCATAAAGTATCGTTCCTGATTAGCCTGTGCAGTCCACACAGGCTTATCAGGGATGACACTTAACGGTTTTGGGAATTTTTTCTTACAATATTTGGTACATAAATTGGAACAATATTTGTTCACTGTTTTAATTGTCAATTTTACACATAGGAGAATTCAAAAATTTGTTTCAACCCATTTTGACATTTATTTTAGAATTGAAGGGTAAATTTAAAAGTCATCTTGGTACTTAGTTGCTTCAAATAACATTAGAAAGCAGAACCATTGATGGAATGAATATTTCACAAGCAAAACATTCTTCTAACTCAGTTCATGGACACATATCATTAATTATAGACTACTTTGCACACAGTATGCTAGTACAAATGGATACTGGTGCATAATAACTTGTACCTGTTCTCCCATGGTTTTGTGTTTTGCTATCATAGGCACATTATACCATCTCGGCTACAGATGGAAGTAATTAGCATAAAAATGCTTTTACCATGCACCCCATAGCAAAGAATTTTCCAGTGTGAATTCCTAAGATTCATAAGTGCTTTTCTGTCCTCATTTTGATAAATACTTTCCAAACATCATTTTTTTGTTTTCTATTATGTTATTTACACAACTTTTGGAAAAACGGAGTCAAGGTTACAATTTATATTACAAACATTATGTTCAAATCAAGACCTAGCTCTACTCATACTGATGCATTTATTGAAAGCTAACCTTTGTTTAAAAGTGAACTGTTAAGATGGCTACTAACTTGTTAAATAAAGTCATTATAGTTCAATTATTTATTAATTTCTCAGTTTATAGTTGAGAAACCACCATTTACGAATGAGCCTCGCTCTGTGAAAAGGGAGTTTAATGCATGTGCGTAAGTGTCGTCCCAGATAAGCATGTCCAGTCCGTACAGGCTAATCAGGGACAACACTTTCCTCTTTTATTGTATTTTTCGCTTAAAGGAAGACTCTTCTTTATGAAAATCCAGTTGAGGTGGAAAGTGTCGTCCCTGATTTGCCTGTCCGGAAGGCACAGGCTAATCTGGGACGACACTTTACGCACATTCATTAAACCCCCTTTTCACAGAGTGAGGCTCATATGTTTTTAGAAAGCTACATTCTGGAAAGTAAATCACCAAAAATTTGACTGAACTTTGGTTGTTTTTAATAAGCTAAGGATTTGTAACATTTTGTTCCTTTACTGCCATGAATGCAATGTGATCACCTGTTGCTCACAGTCAGGACCTCCATGTAGCCAATATGCCAGTCATGCGTGCACAAACAACACAGTTTTCAAGGCCATGAAATCTGTTTAAATGTAGATTGTGCAGACTGTGCTGCTTTTCTTAACCAATACAATTATAAGATTCACTTTGCAAGATACATTTATGTTGACTGCCAAGGGAGTTTTTCAGAATTTTCCTTTATTTTTTTTACCTGTTTATCAAGTTGTTCATTTAGCAATGTCAGTAATGGTATCTGTTTCTGTCTCCATGCATTTCCGGCAAATTTTGATAACGTTTTGGGCACAAATGAACATTTATCATAACCTTAAACTAAAAAAGCATTCATTTCACGAAAAAAGTACATTTACATTCAAAAGTAGTTTGATTGTTAAATATATTTTATGTTCAAAAGTATTTCCATGATCAAATATCTTTCAGGGATTTTCCCCCTGTTAGCAACCAGTCCGATTGGAATCTTAGATGTAAACCCATCTGCTACTTATCTCAAAATTTATTACAGATATCATTACATATGCAAGGTTGTAAAATTAATAAATAGATACTCTGTCTTTGATTTTTTGAATTTCGATGAAAATCTTGCATTGCATATTACTGATAAAACGTTTTTGAAACAGATTAATCTATGAAATATGTGTTTACATTCATGACTCTAAATACAAGTTTTTGACTCAAAAATACATTAATTTTGCTAATAAACTGATCTTGCTAAAACAGAATCTGCCATCATTATAATGCTTCAAATTGATATTGATGTGCAAAATTAACTAACACGCCATCGGCAATAGCATTTACATCTTAAACTTTAAAAAAGCATTCATAAAACAATTGTTTGAATTCACACTTTGCCTTTTGTATGGTTCAGTGAGTTAACAGAAATGTGCATTCAACAACTGCGTGTTTTGTTCAGTCACTTTTTAACTTGACAGCTACAGAGTTTCCTATCACAAACAAAATGACTTAGTTTAATTCCCTTACTACACAATGAATGTGCATTTAATAAATGCATGTTTTGTTCTGTCTCTTTTTAACCTAAAAGCGACAGAGTGTCCTATTACAACAAAATGACTCAATGGTTATAAAAATGCAAACTCTAAAATGTTCAAAAGATGTCATTACCTGTGCAAGAAACTTGAAACCAACCAAAGAAACTTGATTTGAACCTATGAATAATGGAGAGACTTTGGTTAGCCGAATAATAAATATAAAAAATTAGGGAAGTAAAGTGACAAGGGAGATTTCATAAAGGGATCCATTTAGTGGACCAAATGGTCATTTGTCACTTTCAAATGTATGGATCAAATCGGACAGTTTGCCTTTCTGCCATTTCAGCATTATTTTTTTTTATCAGTGAGCTCTAATACAAAAATCCCTATCAAAATACAGGGAAAATGATTAATAGCAGTCCACTCTGAAATAGATTAGTGTGGCGACCTTGGATGATCCCTTGTGAACTCTGTTTAAAAGCCATGTATGCTTCTTGTTATCTATTTCACCAATGAGTGGCAAGATGATAATGAAAGATGACGGATGATTAGTTAATTACTAATATTGCCATGTAAAACCAAATATGATAGGCTATTAATCTATTTAATCCATGATAAGGACTTGATCAAAATGTGTTTAAATCATGATAAGATGCATTCCTACCCCATTGAAGTCTTTCAACTTCCAGAATATATATCAATAGTAGGGACCACATAGCAAGACTAGGCTGACCATAAATATGTTAACACTGGCCAGCACATGATAAGCACAAATATTTATGTGCATGTGGGCAATAAAAATGTTCATCAATGAAAACCCTGTCCATCTTTCTGCTGTTTTGTGGACAAAATTAATGTTGAATTTAAATAATAAAACCTTGCTTATAGGCATGATTATCTGTATCAAAACGGCAACAAAATGTGTTCAGAACCCAGATGGAAAACACCAGTTCATTGTTTACACATTTGTCTACCAGCCATACCTTAGCTTTCTAATGAATGTCTACAATCTGTGCAGGTATACAATACACTGCGCCCTGTGTACAACAGCTGAGAAGTTTAAAAGAATATCTGTTGTAATTTGAACGGTTTTTATTTAAAGGGAGAGAAATCTAACAACATTTTTATGTTTGACAACATACCAATGCAGAGTTGTCTTTCTTGGAACAAACACTGCCTTTCAGTGAACACCTAAGTGATGAGTCACACCTACAAGAATGAGAAAAACACAGCTTGATTAACTTAGCAGTAACATTAAATCATCACAATAATGAGATCTGTTCCTCCTTTAGACCATACCATGATAGTAAGGGGTTGGAATTCCATGCTGCTGAATTACTCATACACATAGTATTTTCAGTGATGCAAGGAATTAGTTAACTTGCAGAAATACTTAGTACATGAGCCACGTCATGCGACACTGGGTCTTATGCCATAATCGGCCAGCATAGCTCCAGACCAGCCTGAGCAGTTGCGCAGTCTTGCCAGGAGCTACTCTGTTTAATAATGAGACCTTTAAACCTTGCGTGACATCACAGTGGACAGTGTAGCTTCTGAAACAACACTGGCTGCATTTTGACATAAAACCCATTTGTGCTTGATGCAACTCGTATGATCATTTCTGATTTTGTCATGCATTTCAGCTTGGATGTGTATCATTGCGAAATGTATTTCCTTTGAATAATGTAACTAGAAACTGCAGTTTTATTATAATGTTGGTACACAAAACAAACATCATTAATAGTTATAACAGTAATTTTCTATTGTTAAAGAGTATTGCAGTGATGAAAATATGAGCAAGCTTGCAAGCCCTGTTCTTGTACATTTTAAAAGCAGGCTAATGATTTTCAGTTTCATCAAAGCTTCTTAAATTTTCTTGGTATTATTAATAATATATGACTTTTGTCTTGCTTGGTCTGACTGCTAATTTTAATGACTGTTATATTTGTTTGTGTTTTGAACATTGAGCCAATTTGCTGATGTGCTAATATGTCATCCCATTCAATAAGACTACACCCACATGATGCATATTGTGTAATTAACAGCAATTACATCACTGTCATTTTTCGGCCCGCAATTTAAACTGTGAGCATTTAAATAACAAATAAACACAAACTTGGTCAATGAGCTGAACAATTACATTCAGAAAGAGACACAACATGAAATATTTAAGGACAGCACATTTAAGAGGGCATGAACAGTTCATAAAATGTTGTGCTTGACAAGTTCATGAACTGTTGAAGAACATTTTCAGAATGTTCATGATTGCTGATCTAGGAAAAACATAAACAATAGCAAAAATTCATGAATAACAAAATCACTGACGGGTCATTGTTAATAAAATGTTGTGCTCGATTAGTTGGTAAACTGTTTATTAACAGTTCAAGGTCGCCCTGGCCTAGTGGATATGGTGTCCGCTTAGCGACCGGGAGGTTACGGGTTCGACCCCCACTGTGGGAGCGTTCTTTAGATCTTCCCCATAGACACCAAGTACTGGTTCTAGACCCAGGAAACGGACTCAAGAGTGTTTAAAATAAGCCTTAGGCTTTCGATGCAATCAAGCTATAATAGATAGGTTTAAACTAACAGTTCATTAGCTTTCAGAAAAAAATATTTAAAAAAAGTTTCTTATTACAATTCATGAACAGTTCATGAACAGTTCATGAACTGCTGTTTTTAAGAACCATTGTGAGTTGTTATTTTGTATCTTTTGGAAAAGTCTGGTTACTGTAACAGCCTTCACTGTAATATATTTAAACCATTAGCCAGAGTCAAATGCTTTTATAGAAAAATATTAAAAAAATTAATAGCCCAACTATATACATTATTAATTTTTAGTAGCCCTAATATCGTTTCACCAGCTTTGGGCTTATAGTTATAGTGTGAAGACTGCACATGTAACACTGATTCCATTGCAAACCCAGGTTCCATAGGACAATGACAGGTTCATAATTACAGGAGCTGTTAGTGGTCCCCTCACCAACTTTCTCTAGGAATGTTACATGCTACCTGTCAGATCTACCGGTATGTCTATACAGGAATTCTGCTGATAGACGCATTCTAGACATTACCTTCATATATACCTTTGGCAGATTTCACCAATGCAAGTTTTTTTGCCTTGAAGGCTTTTGGCAAGGTTTTGGGCAAAAAAGAAAGCGGGAATCATTGATTAGAAAATATCGGGCTGTTTTGAGGTTTTAATGTTTATTTTTATTTAAGCAAAAGATAAAAGCCTGTTTGTGTTATATTTCTGTCTTCACAATTATATTTTTACTGCAATGGTTGTTTGCTTTTAAAGATAGCAAGCTAGATAGATAGGTAAATAATGTAAATAATGTAAATAATGTATAAAACATCTCAGATCATGTTTGTTTATACCTGGACCATGTTCTCCATCATGTTTATAACACATACATATTTATGGAACATTTTTTGCTTCTGATGTTATCAAGTATATAAATCATTATGTTGAAGCACATTTATCCCTGAGAAACCATCCCAAAATGTTGAATACAGCTTCAACCTTGTTTGTTTTGTTGTTAGCTTATGTGAACATTAATTCATTTAATCTTCTTGTTTATATCAATAACCATTACAAAGATGAAATCTCAAACAGTTAACTACAATTTCTATGTATGTTCAAGTGTCCCCATATTGCTTCTGGTATTTTGCAATTACGTCAATGATTTAATGTTCATGTTGAGGATTTCAAGCCATGATTGAAGTTTGTCTCTCCATGCAAGTTTAATCCATGATTGAAGTTTGTCTCTCCATGCAAGTTCAATCCATGATTGAAGTTTGTC
>VMBQ01005179.1:5173-19143 GCA_007657795.1 Dreissena rostriformis
TTATACGAATATACATAGAAGCACTAAGTGACCCCGTGACCTAGTTTTTGGCCCGGCATGGCCCATGTTCGAACTTGGCCTAGACATTATCTAGATACAACATCTGACCAAATTTGTTGAAGATCGAATGAAAACTACTTGAAATAGAGAGCTGACACCATGCTGAATGTTTAAAACGCACTAAGTGACTTCGTCACCTAGTTTTTGGCCCGGCATAGCCCATGTTGGAACATGGCCTAGAGATCGTCTAGATAAAATGTGTGACCAAGTTTGGTGAAGATCCGATGAAAAGTACTTGCATTAGAGAGCGAACACCATGCTGAATGTTTAAAACGCACTATGTGACCCCGTGACCTAGTTTTTGGCCAGGCATGGCCCATGTTCGAACTTGGCCTAGACATTATCTAGATACAACATCTGACCAAATTTGTTGAAGATCGAATGAAAACTACTTGAAATAGAGAGCTGACACCATGCTGAATGTTTAAAACGCACAAAGTGACTTTGTCACCTAGTTTTTGGCCCGGCATAGCCCATGTTGGAACATGGCCTAGAGATCATCTAGATAAAACTTGTAACCAAGTTTGGTAAAGATCAGATGAAAACTACTTGAAATAGAGAGCGGACACCATGCTGAATGTTTAAAACGCACTAAGTGACCCCCTGACCTAGTTTTTGACCCTGTGACCTAGTTTTTGGCCCCGGCATGGACCATGTTCGAACTTGGCCTAGACATTATCTAGATAAAACTTGTGGCCAAGTTTGGTGAAGATCGGATGAAAACTACTTGAATTAGAGAGCGGACACCATGCTGAATGTTTAAAACGCACAAAGTGACCCCGTGACCAAGTTTTAAGCCCGGCATGGCCCATGTTCAAACTTGGCGTAGACATTATCTAGATACAACTTCTGACCAAGTTTGGTGAAGATCGGATGAGAACTACTTGAATTAGAGAGCGGACACGAAAAGTGTGACCGACGGACAGACAGACAGACAGACAGACAGACAGACAGACAGAAAGACAGACCGACCGACCGATGGACAGTGCAAAAACTATATGCCGCCCGTTGGGTGCATAAAAAGGGGGTCACAGCACTTTTAACAGAGATTTTTTGTTTTAACAATCCCTACTGTCTATGACAAATTTCATAAAATACAGCAATTAGGCAAAACCCAAGTACCGGTACATAGATTGCTATAAATATGCATTAACATTTCGATGATTCAAGGGCCGTAACTCAGGAGTGTCTGAGTCAATTTGAGTGATTATGTAACTTGACGAAGATCTTATTGCCTAACACATATTATGCAGTTTGGTGACGATCTGATGACAATTACTTGAATAATTGAGCGGCAACGCAATTTTGTGATAATTCAAGGGCCGTTACTCAGAAGTGCCAGGGTAATTTTGGCCGATTATCAAACTTGCCTTAAACATTTTAATGAAGTTTGGTGAAGATCCGATGACAATTGCTTGAGTTATTAAGCGGAAACGAGAAAAACCCAATTGTACGATGATTCAAGGGCCGTAACTCAGGAGTGTCAGGGTCAATTTGGCTGATTATCGAATTTGGTCTAGATATTATTGCCTTACACATTTTCATGAAGTTTGGTGAAGATCTGATGACGATTGCTCGAGTTATTGAGCGGAAATGAGAAAAACAAACAACTTTACGTTGATTCAAGGGCCGTAACTCAAGAGTGTCTGTGTCAATTTGGTCCATTATCGAACTTGACCTAGATGTTATTGCCTTACACATTTTTATGTAGTTTGGTATAGATCTGATGACAATTGCTTGACTTATTGAGCGGAAACTAATCCAGACGGAAAGACTAACTAACTAACGAACAGTGCAATTTTAATATGCCCCCAGAACCTATGTTTTGACCAAGTTTCATGAAAAATGTGTAATAAATGTGGCCTCTAGAGTGTTCTGTGGGTAACTATTGACAAAGGACGACGGACAATGAATGACAGACAAAAGCTAAACACAAAAACTCACCATGAGCAAATTGAGCTCAGGTAAGCTTAAAAATGGATAATTATGATTGGCTGTCAACTGAAGCCAAAAACGCAAATAAGAAAGTAAAATATTACAATTTTGTCTACATGAAACTACAACTTACGTCTCCTATTGGTTTGTGAAGTATCAGTTGCACTATTTTCGTCGGCCATGTCCGGAACCTGTCGCAGGAATCTCTGTCGTTCAGGCCCAGTCTGGCTATTCACTATGTGGTTATAGTTCGGGTCGTTGCGGTCAAGCATGGTCACCTTGACCGCCATGCCATAGAGGTCAACTACGCCCCATACCGTGCGGGGACACGAGTTTGTCGCCATCCCTTGGTCTACACCGTTCACGAAATAGTGCAAGCTGCCATCTGCTTTACGTATGAGGCCTATCCTGTCACCTTCCTACAAGATGACATTTCTAGGGTTGAATGAGAAACCAATTTCTTTTATACCAAATGATAAAATATGACATTTCTGCAGTGAAATAACAGCAGTGAAAAGAACAAAATTGTTCTTTTCACCGGTGAAAAGAACAAATTTTCGGAGTTTCTTTTCTATTTTTAGATTATCATATCAAGATGTACTTCCCTTGTTTTATATCCTTGTTTATATTTTTTTCTATGATCACGAGTAAAATAGATCGATTATCCACCGAATCCAACATATTTTCTTTTAATTTTATGCTTTTTTTACCGTTAATTTACATTGTAAAAGAGTTTAACTGAAGAATTTCCCTGGAATAATGACTTCATTTCGTCAACAAATGACGTCAAAAATGACGTCATTTCAATGTTTTGAGGCACGTCACGGGAGAGAGGGTCACTTTTCAGCGAAAGGGCAATTATAATTAATTATTTTCTTGAAAAAGGGGCATAAAAGAAACAGAAAATTTGTTCATGTCAGTGTAAGATCGTTTGTTATTTCACTCGTGATCATAGAAAAATAATATTTTCACTCGTGGCTGCGCCACTCGTGAAAATGTATTTTCTATGATCACTTGTGAAATAACAAATGATCTTACACTGACATGAACAAATATCCTCTATGTATCTGCTTAAGATTTCTATATGTGTCGTGTTCTGAGAAAACTGGGCATAATGCATGTGTGTAAAGTGTCGTCCCAGATTAGCCTGTGCAGTCCGCACAGGCTAACCAGGGACGACACTTTCCGCCTAAATTGGATGTCTGCTAAGAGGAGACTTCACTTAACCAAAAATGTCATAAAAGCAGAAAGTGCACAGGCTAATCTGGGACGACACTATACGCACAAGCATTATGGCCAGTTTTGTCAGAACGCGACACATATAAGATAAAAACAAGAGATTTGTTTGTAAGAAACACAATGCCCCCTTCTGCGCTGCTTTTAAGCCATATGTTTGACCTTTGACCTTCAATGATGACCTTGACCTTTCACCACTCAAAATGTGCAGCTCCATGAGATACCCATGCATACCAAATATCAAGTTGCTTTCTTCAATATTGCAAAAGTTATGACCAATGTTAAAGTTTTCAGACGGACAGACAGACTGACTGACTGACTGACTGACGGACTGACTGACGGACAGACTGACAGACGGACAGACTGACGGACAGTTCAAAAACTATATGCCACCCTTTGGGGGCATAATAAAAATTGTTTAAACCTCAAACCCTTTTTGGTATGTTCTGTAAGTCATTGTTTACTAGATTCATGTCCAAATACGTGGCTTTCCTTACATTCTGCTTGTGCAAAAAAATACAGTACCCTGTAGCAAAAGTTCACATACTGATGAATATATTGTTAAACAGGTGAAGTAAATATTCAACAATCAAAACACTAATCTATTAATGAAACAATTTAAGGATTTGTTTCTTAAAAATGTTCGCAGTTTTCAACATTAAATTCATATCATGGCGGTCAGTAAAAATAATAGAAGTTTTCTGGGTTAGCCTGTTTACCAGAACAAAGTGCACATATGTGTCGTGTTCTGAGAAAACTGGGCATAATGCTTGTGCGTAAATTGTGCGGACTGCACAGGCTAATCAGGGACGACAATTTCCGCTTTTATGGAATTTTTCGTTTAAACGATGGCTCTTCTTAGTGAAAATACAGTTTAGGCGGAAAGCGTCATCCCGGATTAGCCTGTGCGGACTGCACAGGCTAATCTGGGAGGACACTTGACGCACAAGCATTTTGCCCAGTTTTCTCAGAACACGACACATACTTGCCAGTAACTGCCATACTCTAATCAGAGATAGAGGAACAATAGCCGTAGAATTTGTATGGCCAATTACCACAGAAATTATGTGGCCCGGCCAGGAATCCAACGCCCTGTCTTTGGATTTGTAATCCAGCACTTAAATAACTGAGCTAGCTTATTTTCTGAATTGGGGGACAGGTGGCCTGGCCCTTCATATGGGGCATTGTATGACAAAAGGAGCATGATTACATGTACATAACATACTTTGCTATGAAACAAATATCAAATACTTTGCTTCAAATGCTACATTATACAATGCTCACATTTGTTTTGATGTAAAAAGCTGTTTACAAAAATGCCTGTTACTTCAATCAAATTTATCCAAATTAAGTCTCTTTCTTTTTCAAAATAAAGCTTACAATGAGGGGGGCTATTTTACTGTCAAAAAAGGGCAAATATATACCTTTTGAGAAGAGAAATGGGGAAGAATTTCAACCCAAATTTAGACCTCAAAACAATCCCTGACTAGCCCCACATTGCAGGCACCTACCGCCAGGGTATCCAGGTTGTACTGTCCATACTCCCTCCGCGTGCCTTTACCGTTGGTGAGAATGCCACATCCACTCATCATGATGGTACCTGCAGATAGGCAGCATTAACAGATGAGCCTCGTTCTGGGAAAACGGGGCCTAATGCATGTGCGTAAAGTGTTAGTGTCGTAGATTAGCCTGTGGAGTTCGCACAGGCTAATCAGGAACGACACTCTCCGCATAAAATTGATTTTTGCTAAGACGAGACTTCCTTTCAACGAAAAATACCATAAAAGTGCAGAGTCAGGGGTGTGATTTAAGAACCACTTCAGGGAAGGAAAATGCCCTACCCCCCTTACAGGGTTCAATTAAACTCTTCATTTGTACAGAGATCCATAAAAGTTAATAAATATTTGTACAATTAGTTTGAAATTGAAAGGGGGGAGATCAGCTGAAAGGAGGAAAAATCACACCCCTGAGAGTGTATTCCCAGATTGGCTTGTTGGCATATGCATTAAGCCCAGTTTTCCTAGAATGCAGCTAAAATGAAAGAGAGTTCTTGGTTAGTGTGGATTACAGACAAGTTTATTTAGCGAAATTTGGAAATGCTGAACCACAAACCTTGGCTTGACAGCTATGTCAAAGGAAAAATGACATGGAAATGTGTGGATTTCTATGGACATGTGCATCAACACTACATGGCGATGACTGATTTAATGATTCAGTTTAATACATGTAGTTCACTCCACAAACTCATAACATTTTGAGCAGACAGAACGAAGGACTGACCAACTGTCAGAGTGAGCCAAGTTTAACCTCCCCCTGTGTGGGCATAAATAAAGCAAAGCATAATAGCAAAGTATTCCTTTATCCTACAGCAAAATGATATGTGTTGCGTTCTGATAAAACTGGGCATAATGCATGTGCGTAAATTGTCATCCCAGATTAGCCTGTGCAGTCCGCACAGGCTAATCAGGGACGACACTTTCCGCTTTTATGACATTTTTTTGTTGAAATGAAGTCTCTTCTTAGCAAAAATCCAATTTAGGTGGAAAGTGTTGTCCCAGATTAGCCTGTGCGGACCGCACAGGCTAATCTGGGATGATAATTTACGCACAAACATTATGCCCAGTTTTCTCAGAACGCGACACAAATGATATTATAGAAGGCTTATTCTGTGTGTCGCGTAAACTTGTGCGTAACATGCATTCTAGCCTTTACACTGCTCCTTCATGTAAATAGCGGACTACTTTTTTGGCATTTCATTTGCGGTTTAAATTACATTTCAAAACAATGAATCATATAAGAATAATAGACGTAATTTATTAATCAAATTAAGTGTTTGTATTGATTTTTAAACTGAATGCAAAACAAATCGCCAAACTGCACGGGCTTGCCTGTTGACGTTTCGTCACTGGATTGCATCATTCATTGTGTTCAAGAACGAGAATATCTGGGCATTATGAAACACAATTGCATTAAAATATGAAGTATTTCAATTTTGATATTACTACTCAAGGTTCAATTCAGTTAATTTTATCTGTTTTGGCTTTTGTTTTTAACAAGTAAATGCTAATATTTTTATTGTCTCATCAAAGATTTTTTTATAAATATTGTAGTGTAAACAGAATATTATGTTAGTGTGTTTGTTAACTTGAATTTATCCGACTCGTCTCAGAAAGGCCAACACGGTTTGGCAAGCCTGGCTGTGTAAACCTTTCATCAACTCATCTGATACATTCAAGTACTTAATGACACTAACAAACTATTCTCTATTTCACTATGTGGAATATAGGGGGAAATCTCCGAGTTGCCCACCTGATCTCATGTTAGTCATCGTCTGTGGGAGGTCAATCACACTGGGGTTGTGGGTGGTGATGCCCACCTCTATAGAGCCTGACCACTTGTCCACTAGTCGGTCCAGTCGAATCTGTGGGAATGAAACAGGCATGAATACTTCAAGAATTCACATATGACCATCACCATGAGAAAACAGGGCACCTGATTTAGC
Organism: Dreissena rostriformis; assembly: GCA_007657795.1. Taxonomy (NCBI): domain Eukaryota; kingdom Metazoa; phylum Mollusca; class Bivalvia; order Myida; family Dreissenidae; genus Dreissena; species Dreissena rostriformis. The sequence goes on from VMBQ01005179.1 coordinate 11,907, forward strand.
GGTTGATCATGAACAAATTTGCTTATTTGCGTCAAATTTTACCCTCCAACTTAAATGTGCACAGAGTCATGAGTATTTATGGTACATCAAAGTGTTCCTTGCTGTTTAAAGACCTAAAGACCTTACCTCAAAGTATTCATCATCGTTTAAAGGCCTGTTTGTCATTACGACCCCATTGTTAAACTCATCCAGCGGCCGGCGCCGTTCTGCCGTTCTTCTCCCATTTGTTAGCTTTATCAGGCTGCCACATCTTCAGGGACGGAAGAACAAGTTAAAATATTTCATCAATTAAATGTGTTTATAAACATGTTTATTTGCATCTATAGACAAAGGACAAGATTAACTTGCATAACAACTTAAAAAAAATTTCATGGACAAGTAAAATACAGATCTTATTTTAACAGCATTCTTGTCCAATTTTCAAATTATCATTGTGGACACACCTGTTTTATGTGTCAATCTATAGTTAAACATGTGTGTTTTAGGGCATAACATTAACAACAAAAAAAGCATTAAAATCGGCAATGTTTTAACAAAATACTTGCTAGACTTAGCTACCTGTAGTAATGTGTATCATGTTCACAGTTTCTCATCATATTAGGCCTTCTGATTGGTTGCTAAGGTATGTTACTATGCGCATGTGATTGTTCTATAAATAGTTTCCTAATGAAAAAACCAAAACTCGTTCATATTGTTCTTTAAATATTGTTACTTTTTTTACACAAATACTGTAAGCGGATTATTTTATAAACCTACTAATAAACCATTAACAAACTACACAATTATCGAGGTATCGAGGATCAGTGATCATTTGTGAAATTATTTTTAAATTGCAAGGCTTACTCTGTCATTTGCCAAATAAGCCACTGGCTTAATATAAGCAAATTTGGCTAAATAATTTTCTATTTTTCTTCAACTTTTTATTCAAAAAAAAGCTTCAATATCCTATCGTAAATTTGGAATGAATCTTTCGGGCCAGGGGGTGCCCTGAATAGCAAGATTAATAAATAAAATGTGAAGCAACAGTGCCGACAAGATTTTGGGATATATAAAATGCCAAGTGCATTCCTTTATGCCTCCCACTTTTCGACGGCATGAAAACAAGAGCTGTTGGAAGACTTCTTACATAGATTCCTTATATCTTGAAATGTTGAGAAAAGATAAGGTTAAAAAAAGCAATCAAGTTTTCAATGACAATCCTGTTGTGACTAACAACATACCGTTCATGAAAGCACAGTCGTTCACTGGATAGCAAACCATCTGCATCGTTGGCAAGTTCAGTCAAATGATTGTTAGCGACGTCATTCCTGATTACATTGTCGTCGTTCATGGTGAGGAGATCTGTGTTGTCCGTCAGGTCGTTTACAATTTGTGTTGACAGCTGAGCCAAAAACTCATTTGCTAAATGATTGGCCATCTCTACTGGCCCGTTTGGTACTGTAAAAGACATTGTTTCTCAAGATAGATAAATGTTTAGAGTGTATTGTGATACTTTTGTAAGTGACAAAGAAATGTTAATCAGATAGTTAAAAAAGCAGATATTGAGGTCTGAAATGTTTGTTATTTCATAGCATAATTTATTAAATGACTTTTTTTTAAATGGCTTTTTGACAGGTTATCAATATGTATATGAACCCTATGATTGTGAACATGTTATATGTTTTTTATTAACTTATACCACGCTGGTAAGATAATTTTAAGTGGGATCCATAAATAAATTGATCCAGCTCTGGGTAATTATGGAAATTAATATAAATGTTGATAAAGATCTATGATTGATACCATTACATATACAAGTTAGTGTCAGGATCATAAGTCCAAACTATACACCATGTACATCATCATGCACTGTATATACATGAACTATGCTACAAAACACATGGAAAGATATAGGGCCTAAAAATGCTGCAAATAAGGGACAAGGTGCATTCTGGGAAAAGGCTGGTAACATTTTCTTACAATTTGCTAAATCTCAATTTTAGATTTTTAAGCATTGTCTTTTCAATTGTCACTTGACTTTTGCAAAAAAAAATAAAAAAAATCAGAATATGTTTACACTTTTGTGTTCACCCGTTGAGATGGTTAACAGGGGAGGGGGCATAAGGAAAGGAACAGCCAGCAGCACCCTGATATTTGTGTCGTGTTCTGAGAAAACTGAGCATAATGCTTGTTCGTAAATTGTTATGCCAGATTAGCCTGTGCAGTCCTCACAGGCTAATCAGGGACAACAATTTCCGCTTTTATGGATTTTTTTTGTTTAAATGATGTCTCTTCTTAGCGAAAATCCAGTTTAAGCGGAAAGTGTTGTCCCGGATTAGCCTGTGCGGACTGCACAGGCTAATCTGGGATGACACTTTACGCACATGCATTTTGCCCAGTTTTCTAAGAATGGGACTCATATTAGAAGCCACATCTTATACACACACTGAAGTAAATTGGTTAATATAATAGATAACTGTTAAATAAGCAGCAATAAAAATGCAACACACAACTTAAATACAGCAATTTCTTTTATCCCTAATGATAAAATATGACATTTCTGCAGTGAAATAACAGCAGTGAAAATAAACAAATTGTTATTTTCACCGGTGAAAATAACCAATTTTCGCGTGCTTTTTTTAAGATCATTTGTGGGTTTTTCCAAAAATTGGAGAATCTGCGTTTGTCAACTGCGGAAGAACAAAATCGTCTAAAAATGCGATATTTGAACATTATTAATGTAAAAATGGATAAAATAATAGGATAAATAGAATATTATGTGAGTTTTGGATAAAGATAAAGTTTATCATGCTCGGCTCGAACCAAACACTTATGACGTCATTTTGTGTATTGAAATGTATTGAGGCACGCCACGGGAGAAAGGGTAACTGTTCAGCGAAAGGGAAACAGCTGTTAATTATTTTCTTGAAAAAGGGGCATAAAAGAAACAGAAAATTTGTTCATGTCAGTGTAAGATTGTTTGTTATTTCACTCATGATCATAGAAAAATAATATTTACACTGACATGAACAAATATCCTCTATATATTAATTTAGTACGCATAATGGAAAATCAAATTTTAAGATAAAACAAAGAAACAGACCGATTAAAAAAAACAAAAAACAACTGTCCCAAGAAAGTGCATTCTCTTCTATTCTTCGGCTTTGATAGAGTAATGTACATTTTCTGTGGGTCACCTAGTATAATTACTGTGAAAACCTTTTTCATGGTAAATATCTGTAAACATTACAATGTAAGTTGTATGCAAAAAAAACATGCCACAAAACTAGAATTTTATCTTTAAGTAAGAATTTATTTTAATATAAAATTTCACTGTGCAATCCCAAGAAAGATCTGCATATAAGTTTCCTTCAGACAAATTTCAACTCAAAACCTCCATCAAAACTTCATAAGAGGAAATTTTGAAATGCACTAAGTGACCCTGTGACCTAGTTTTTGACCTGGCATGACCCATATTGGAACTTGACCGAGATATTGTCTAGATACAACTTCTGACCAAGTTTGGTGAAGATTGGATGAAAACTTTTTGAATTAGAGAGCGGACACTGCTGTGGACGCCGCCGCCGCCCGCCCGCCAAGGGTGAAACTATAATAAGTCCCGTTTTGAAAAAAACGGGCGTATAAAAAGGGGCATTATTCTGCTTTAAGGCCGCTCGCAGTACATAGTCTTGGTCAGTGAATGTTCATAAAAAAACCTTAACACATATGTCAAGTTTTATTTCAATATCTGTAGTAGATATAGAGATACTGACTAGTTGCAGGTCAACGTTAACCAGAATGTTTTAAGTACAAAAATGGGCATAATTCTGCTAAATTGAAAGACAGATTCATGAAACTTGATCAATGACCTCACACATTTGCCAAAACACATAAGTGAAGTTTCAATTGAATACCGATAGTAGAAACAGTGATATGTGTCGCTTTCTGGGAAAACTGGGCAAAATGCATGTGCTTAAAGTGTCATCCCAGATTAGCCTGTGCAGTCAATTAGCCTGTGCAGTCTGCACAGGCTAATCTGGGAAGACACTTTCCGCCTAAACTGGATTTTCGCTAAGAAGAGACATCATTTAAACGAAAAATTCCATAAATGCGTAAATTGTCGTCCCTGATTAGCCTGTGCGGATGCACAGGCTAATCTGGGATGACAATTTACACACAAGCATTATGCCCAGTTTTCTCAGAACACGACTCTTATGGAGATGTTGCACGTTTTGTACCTTAACCAGAGCTGCCAATGCCATAACAACAAAAACATTCAATAATAGTAGAGCTAAGAACTAACATGTTAAATAACAAGTAGAATGAAGCATTGCTATTTAATGTCTCAACAGTTATTTACAAGCAAAATGGGTATTTTCAAACCATAAGTATTGCTCGGATGATCAAGGCATTCTATTTTAGATATTGATGCTTCAGATTGTTTATAAAACCCTTAATGTTCTGAGTTATGCATAATATGAGCATACTGTAGTCAATGACAGATTTGCCTGACAGCAATTCCTAAGTTAATGTTTTTGGTCTCTGAAATCATGTGAAATATAACTGTTCTTGTGTACACAGTGTGATTGTGTTGCTCTTGTTTTGTTGTGTTTGCTGTAATTAGATTTTTTCTATGTAAACAGAAACTGAAAAGAGGGTCCATATCCCAATAAACTTTATTCAATTAACTAAAGAATCAAATGAAAGAAGTTCATAAAAGTTTGAATTCTGGAAACAAAATGTGCTATCAAATAGTGTTGAGGGTTTTGAGCTGTAAGGATATCAAATACATAAGCCACAATGTCGATATTGCACATGCAAAGAAGGGTTCATGTATAAGCATTTATTTCTAGGTTAAATAAGCGAGAATATAAATATTTACAACATTGATTCTACACGTCATATACTGGTTACATGTATGTATTTTACCATGATTGTGTGCCCGCTGTCGATTGCCAGGGTATGCTTTAGTCAAAATAAGAACATTTATGTGTCGCGTTCTGAGAAAACTGGGCATAATGCTTGTGCATAAAGTGTCTTCCCAGATTAGCCTGTGCAGTCCTCTCTGGCTAATCAGGGACGACAATTTCCGCTTTTATGGAATTCTTCGTTTAAATGATGTCTCTCCTTAGCAAAAATCCAATTTAGGCGGAAAGTGTCGTCCCTGATTAGCCTGTTCGGACTGCCCAGTTTTCTCAGAACGCGACTCTTATATGGAAAGCAAGAATGAAATATATGCAATACATTACAAAGTGAATTTTGTCCAGCACCAATAGGCTTTATCTGTACAATTATACCAAGAGAATACTATATTTATTTAAGAGATCTTATTTATTTTCTTGTAACGGTTCACACTTGCATGTTTAAATACCAACAAATGTAATGAAACAGGCAACATTGCAATACCTGTGAAACCAGGCTCTCAATGTTTTTATTATTTTAATTTAAATAATTGTGAAATCCTAAGCTAGGTCTGCATGTAAGCTAACTACGTACACACTTTCTGCCCAATATCTACATCCAAACTCAAGTTATTGAGCAGGACCTATTTTTCTATTTTTAGTAACAGTGAACTTTACTGTTACACACCCCAAAATACAATCCTAAGCTAGCTCTCCGTGCAAGAAAAGTTTCATCAAGATTGGTCAATGCAAACTGAAATAATTGACTTGAAACCACTTGCTCGATGACACCCGCCTGCACGCCTTATCCCATTCTCATAAACAGGATTTTCAACTTCGTTAAAAACCTGCTTAATCATTGTGCTCATATACATGACCTTTTAACAAAAAATATACCAGTAATCACTGTATTCATCTGTCCCGCATTTGTATTTTGAGCGCTATAATATCATCAAATAAAAAGTTTAATTAAGCTTTCTAGTACAATATACATGATGGATTACACATATCATCAAAACTGTCAAAGGCCCATAATTATGTGAAACAAGGCTTGTCACCATAGGATGACATATTATGCCCCCTTTTTCCACATTTTTGTAAACCTTAACGCAGAGTGTTTTCCCACATTTTTCGAAACCGAAACACAAAGTGTGACGGAATTTAAGACGGACAGACAGAGGGACGGACGGACAGTGCAATCACTATATGCCCACAGTCGGGGGCATAAAAAGTACCACATACAGACACACACACCACAAAGCCTTACCATTGTCCCTATTATCTGTAGAGTCAACAATGGACACCTGGGCACACTTCCCGTACATGTCGATGACAGCAAACACGTCCGAGGGGATTGCCGATGCCGCTGGTCCTTGATCGACCCCATTCACAAAGAAGTGCAACTCACCGGCTGAAGAACGCATCACGCCGACAATGTCTCCCTCTGACAGCTGGTCAAGGTCACTGCCGTACTCCTCTATCATGGAATGGCCGTCTAGAAGCAAGTAAAAGAACTGACTGAGTGGATCAGGTTTCAACATTTATTTGTTTTTACACAAGTAACTGATATACTAAACAGGACCTCATAAATGTCTACAACAGACTATAAATATTTTACAAGTGATACATTTTACTGATAATCATAGGAGTCAACATACAAATTCTGAATTTTATATTTGCATATGGAAAATTATAGACATGGACAAGAAATATATATGAACAGTTGCAAAACATCTACAAACAAGAGGCCCATGAGGGCCTGAATCGCTCTACTGGCTGGAATGTCAATGGAATGGAAAGTCAACATGCAAGGGAATACTGAAAACACAAATCCTTTCATCCTTGCCAAATGAATTATCAGATGGCTTATATTTTATTTAATTTTAAATTAATAATTGCAACCAATTAAACAACCTACTTAAACGCCTCGGACCAATACAAATTCAAGGGGAGATAATTCTGGACTTTTTACTCTGATGTTACCCATTTTCAATAGGGTGCGAGTCCTCATTAATATAAAGACACTGAACAAGTTTGAAAAGAATCAGATGAAAACTGTGGAGTTTATCGCGTAAACAAGAAAAAGTCTTACGCACGCACCGACGCACGCACGGACGGACGGTCTAATGTAACCCATTTTCAATAGGGTTCGAGTCCTCATTAATATAAAGACACTGAACAAGTTTGAAAAGAATCGGATGAAAACTGTGGAGTTTATCGCGTAAACAAGAAAAAGTCTAACGGACGCACGCACGGACAGACCGACGGTCTGATGTAACCCATTTTCAATAGGGTATGAGTCCTCATGAATATAAAGACACTGAACAAGTTTGAAAAGAATCGGATGAAAACTGTGG